>JAUYWG010000055.1:17827578-17888697 GCA_034779775.1 Enteromius afrohamiltoni | reverse complement strand
TATTTTTTTTTTTTTTTTTTATAATAAATAAATAAATAAAACATGATCCAAATATAGCTATTTGTTAAAGACAAGCTTGCATAGTAGATTTTCTTGTATTGTTTGGATGTAGATACCATGTCCCTCAAATATTTGTGAAACAACCAGTACTGGCACATTAACGTGATTTCAAATCACTTCTACACTCCTCATTAAAAGCTTGTCATCATGTCCATATGGTTCCACCCACTGCTGCACAGCTTGCAATTGGATGCTTCTCTCTCTCTCTCTCTCTCTGTCATTGTCTCTCTAGCAGCGTTAAACTCAGTCTAACATTTTGACATTTTCTTTCTTTTAAAAGAATAGTCTTGCCAAGACACACAAGGCAGCTCTTATTACCATAGTTTTCCTGCTTCATAGTAATTCAGATAACCTTCCTCTCAAGTGCACTTCTCACATCAGAGCTTCAGGTAAGTGTTCTTCCTCCTCAAATGCAGTATGTGATTTACTAGATTACATATTTATACTTAACAGTGAACTTTTACTTCAAAGTGCATAAAAACACGTGTGTCTGAGGCGATCCATGCATTTTTATTTAAACTAATAATGCTTTGACTAAACACAGTTATATGAATGCTTGTGAGGTTTGAATTAGGATGTTGTGTGTATATATATATATATATATATATAAATGCATGCTAATTATTATTTGCGTTAGATATACAGGTATGAGTTTGAGTCGGGGTATCAGTGTGTCTCAGAGGTATCAGTGTCACTGGCTTTCTGTGTCTCATTTCACTGTAAATAGAGAGAAAATCAATGAATCCCTACTCAGCATTTCTCAAAATAATCCAAGGTTAAGGAGCATAATGTGACCTGCTGTGTGCGCTGAATGTGAACCTGCCTTTGCCTTTACACCTCATAATGAGCTTCCAGGGCATCAGCATTATGCTAACTAACATCTGTGCAAATGCCAAAGGTTATTAAAGTGTTCAAAACTTTATAAAGTCACATGCAACTCTTCGGATAATGCGCTTCGTGACCTCAGAATGCATGAAGGTGATGCCCTGCTGGCTGGACCTTCCTCGTCTCCAGCATCTCCAGAACTGAATGGGTCAAAGATACCTGGCCCTGCGAGTTCTCCACCCACTGCTGTTCATCCGCAGACTACAACCGCAGAGAGTTTGGCTCATAGCATCAGAAGCAAGTTTCTTAATGAGCTTCATAAAGTCCCATGTGAGTAGACAGTCTCTCTCACACACATCATCACTTACTCACCTGTGTATTCATGGTTGTATGTGTGTGTTGTTTCAGTACCCTCTTGGGCTCTGGTGGCCCTTGGCTTCCTCATAGTCCTCATCACACTCAGCTGCTGCTTGTGTTTCTGCAAGAAGATGATATTTAAAAAGAAAAAGGAAAAGGGAGGGAAAGAGAAAAATGAAAAGAACAATATCAATCTGTCAAGCGTGAAAGAGGACAGAACAAAACAGGTACTAATTATTTATGTGTGTGTGTGTATTAGTGTTGGGCAACAATTAATCGCATCCAAATATTTTTCTAACATACTGTGTTGTGTATATATATATAAGTACACACACATGCATCTATATATTTAAGAAAAATGTTTATATATTATATGTTAGTCTAAATTATGTGAATATACTGTATATACAGTACTGTATATATGTCTTTATATATATATATATATTGAATAAATACATTACACACAAATATATTTTATAAACATAAACTTTTATTTTCAATGTGATTAATAATTGCCCAGCTCATATACAAATACACAGTGTGTATAATTATTAATACTTATTTTTTCCGCACAGGTTTTACTAATGCCAAACTACTTGTATTTACTTTTAATTTTTGTATGCAAACATTTTTTAGTGATATATAAATGGTAACAAGGGCTGGAGGTAAAAAAGAGAAGCAATACCATAAATATTAGCTACATTAATCATATGAATTAATAAATGAACATACACACACTCACAATTGGGCTCCAATTATTAATTAAACATTCATATGTATATATATATATATATATATATGTATGTATGTATAAAAAAATGTACATTAGTGTAAAGTTTCCTCTTTATATTATGAAGGATATGCTTATTTAGTATTTTTTATAGACACACACGTAATGTTGGTGGGCATTTGTGTGTTTGTATTTACAGGCTTCTCATAACGGCACTGATTCTGATCATAAGGAGGACGATTCGGAATCTAAAGAGCCTGCAAAACTTGGAAAACTTCACTACACCCTTGACTACAACTTCACGGACAGCGCGGTATGAATACAAATCAGTGTTAATTCAGTCGTCAATATCCATATTAACAAGAGAAACCTGCTTCTGCAGGGGTTTTATCTGCAGAGGGCTTTAGTACTGTAATGCAATGTTGGAGAACTTCATTTTAAAATTAAAATTGCGAATCATTTTGAATGAATATATTGTTTCTTGTTCAGTTAGTTGTAGGTGTGGTTGAGGCAGAAGGTCTTGCTGCTATGGATATGAGCGGCACTTCAGATCCATATGTGAAAGTCTACCTCCTCCCTGACAAGAAGAAAAAGTTCGAGACAAAAGTTCACCGCAAAACACTGGATCCGACTTTTAATGAGCACTTCACCTTTAAGGTACACCTTAAAATCCACTTGAATGCAAAATACATTTAATTGCATTACAATACTCTTGTGTGTGTGTATATATATATATATATATATATATATATATATATATTCTGTATGCAGGTTCCATATGCAGAGCTCGGAGGAAAGACGCTGGTCATGACAGTGTATGACTTTGACCGTTTTTCTAAACATGATGCTATCGGGGATGTGAGGCTGCAGATGAATAAAGTGGACTTCAGTCAGCTCACAGATGAATGGAGAGATCTGCAGAAAGCAGAGAAAGAGGAGGTACGAGTGAGGAAGGGAGTCTGGAATACATGCATGGTGGGGCATCGGTCTGAATCTGAACTGATTAGGTCATGTTGCATGGCGAATCACAAAGAGCCCAAACAATGGGATTTTGAATAAATTGTTTCATAGATAAGGCTCAAACCTAGTCCCAGACTAACGCATGACTGGGTTATTTCAGCTGAAAGACACTTGCACTTGGGTGAAATATGTTAGATTAGGCCTGTAACATGATGGTGGCTAAAGAAACTCAGGGTTACAGGATTAGTTTTGAGTTGACAAAACCAAACCACTTCAATCTGGGTTTGTTGGTGACATGAAGCTGGTCATCAACTTTCTCTGTCAATTCAGGCTTGATCCTGAGTTAATAGGTGCATTCGACTTAAAGAGGCGCCGCAAGAAATCGCTTATCGTTGCCGCTTTACAAAACAATGCATTCTGGTAAGATCATTTGTCCGACTTTGATCGGCGCTGCAGCCGTCTTTCGATCACATGTGCCATCAAAGTACCGCCAGAGCAAAACGAGAGCAGTCGCACAGGTCAGGCGCTGCAGTTGCTCAAAATCGGCTGCGAAAGCCTTGATGACCACACACTTTATTCTTATTGGTCAGATTATGTGACGACAATGTGTGCTGCGTGTTTTTTCTTAAAAGAGTAATGGTGCAAACTAAACTGAAACTTAGCTGGCTAACCAGTTAAACCAGCTTCATGGTACCGACCCCGGGGGTCTGTTTCATAAAACATTATTTGAGCTATCGCTTTACTTGTTGTGAGCTAATTTGGTTAGACCTGTTAGACCCAGACCTGTGCTGGTTGCATAATAGGTTAAGACTAGGTGACTAACTTTTAAGACTTTAGAATTAAGAATTTAGACTGGTCAGTTTTTTTTTTTATTCAGTTGCATAAAAATGTAGATAAGTCTAAATGGAATGCATGTAAAATATACAAATTATGTACATATACTATAGAGGCATATGAGTAAATCATATTGAAAAAAAATGCTCAACAACCGTCAGTGCTAAATCAATGAAACTAAATTATCTCTATTTCCAGATTTAACTATGAATTACACCTCTGTACCAGTATGTGACAGTAATGTGTTGATTTGTGAAATAATACCTGACTTTTTGTTGTTGACTCAACAGCATGAGCGGTTAGGTGATATTTGCTTGTCTCTGCGCTATGTACCGACTGCTGGAAAGCTGACTATTGTCGTTCTGGAGGCCAAAAACCTCAAAAAGATGGATGTGGGTGGCCTTTCAGGTGAGTGGAAAAAATGAAGTGTCATTATAAATACAGGCACATTTTAAAATACAGCAATGCCATTTAATCTGTTTTACAGACCCATATGTAAAAATCCACCTGATGCAGAACGGCAAAAGGCTGAAGAAAAAGAAAACCACAATTAAGAAGAACACACTGAACCCGTATTACAACGAATCGTTTAGTTTTGAAGTGACATCTGAGCAGATTCAGGTAGAGCTGAAGTTTCATATTTTCTGCAACTGAACACATTAATGGTTCTGGACTGTTCTTCTGTCTCCTTTTAGAAAGTGCAAGTTGTGGTGACAGTCCTGGACTACGACAAAATCGGGAAGAACGATGCCATAGGAAAGGTTTTAATCGGACTGAACAGCACAGGAACGGAGCAACGCCATTGGTCAGATATGTTAGCCAATCCAAGAAGACCTATCGCTCAATGGCACGCCCTTAAACCTGAAGAGGACGTGGATGCTGAACTGATAAAGAAATGAAGCGCATTTCTAGCCATAAGTATTCAGTGGCTTGCTTTCGTTTGTGTATGTGTGTGCATGTTTGTGTATGTGGGAAAAGTTCGAGGTAAATCTCTTCTCTTTCAGCCGCATTAATAATCAAAAGCGCATTCATTTTCAAAGATGAAAACTGTATCAGACAGCATTTACTGTAATCACAACACATTCCTAAATAAAACAGAATATTCATGAAAACATCATGTAAACCAGGACCAAACCCGTTGGTATTTGATTGGTGAAAAGTAGGTTATAAGTGATATTTTTTTCCTTTGCTTGTGCAGAAAAGCCATTTATAATATTACAGTATTTTTCTCTTTAAATAATGTCCACCAATGAATTGTGCATCAGACCTTTAAAATGATAGTTCTCCAAAAAATGAAAATAATTTCATTATTTACTCACCCTCTAGTGGTTACTTTCTTCTCTTAAACACAGATGATGACATTTTGATGGTAGCCATTGACTTCCATATTATTGGAAAAACAAGTATGGAAGTCTATGGCTACCAGCATTCTTTAAACCCTTGTTTAAACCCTTGCGGCCCTCTGTGTCATTTTGACCTGCAAATGATGTTTGGCAAATTAAAAAAAATAAAAATACCCAAATGGTTTGAGACTTTGTATGGTGGTAAACACTCGGTAGATCTACAAAAAACATTATCGATTCTATATTAGTGTAAAAAAAAAAAAAAAAAAAGTCACACTCAGGCAACAAAATGTAATTTTGAATTTTGTAGCAAAATATTTTTTTTTTTTTTCAGAAACAAATTTAATTAAATTTTTTTTATTCACATATATTCATTATCAGTTTTGGAAGGGCCTATATTTTAAAAATATTATTTATTGTATGTTTTAATAATGCATATTATTATTATTATTATGTGTTTTGTTTTGTTTTTTGCAAAAATGTTATAAATGACCCATTTCTAGTTTTCCTTTATGGGGATAACATGGATCATTTGACATGGTCTTTTGGTAAAAGCAGTTTAAGATAGTTAAAAAAATAACTAAATTTTACCAGTAGATGGCTGCACTATTTGTTATAAATATCTTTTCACAAGTTTTTTTACAGTTGGACTCATATCTACATATTATGAAATTACAGTTATAACCAGGAGTTTTTGTACTGAACCCCCCCCTTCATCAAAAAGTACCTTTATGGTTATAATTGTGATTTCATAATATGCTGGTAAAAGCGAGAATTTTTCTCATTTTAAAACTGCATTTTCCAAAAGCTGTTACATTAATACCATGTCAATCGATGGGTTATCCCCATGAATAATCTTACATAATCAGCTGTTTTACTAATTTAAAGTAATTTTCAAAAAAGATAAGTTCTCCAAAATATTCACAAATGTAAAAACATTAATAAACAAAATAAAATGACACTGGATTTAAAAAGACATTTACAATTACATTTTGTTGCTTGTAATCTCTCTTAATACCCCAAAGACCCTGAGTGTACACCCCAAATGAGGACCCCACAAGGGTTCAAATATTTACATTTACATATTAACAACTGTTAAGAAAGTAAACAAGGTCATTTTTAATCTGCCTTCACAGAATCAACAGTACGAGGACATTTTAATAACCACATATGATTGTACATAAATATATAAATATACAAATTCATTGATGGGGTCCACGTTATCCTCACAAATAAATGACGCATTAAATGTAACATAAATCATCTTGCTGTATTGTTTGGGATCATTATTATTTGTCATTGTATACCTGGGTGTAAATGCTTAAAAATCTGTTTATTCTCTTGATAAAATAAAACAAGCCAATAATTTGTTTGCACAAGTTTCCTGATTCCACACACCGACCACCGACCGTTCAAATGCTGAACTGTTCGTTTTCCAGCAGTGGCTCTGTATGTTCATCTGATTTCTAAGAAAAACAGATTTTAATATAATATATTAGCTACATAATAAACATTACACAGTTTCTGCCGGTTTATAGGTGAACAATTTTAAGACCACTTTTAAAGAAACATTAAGGAATCAACTATAGGACACAATGTTTTCTAAATGTAAATGGAATTTTTAAAATTGAAAAAACAGATGCATCATCACTAGCAAATATAGATTAGCCATTTAATTAAACAACCACACTGCATCTGTATTTCTGCTGTTTTGCACTGTAACTGTTTGAAGATGCATTAATCAAGGCACATTCACACATAAGGGATGAAACCATTTTCTGAGAAATTCTCAGCTCAGAACATTCAACTTGACTCAAAGCAAAAACAAGCTTTAATATTTAATATAATGAGGGAGATATTTATTAGTAATGTTTTCAACATTTAATGCCATGACTTTCGGTCCCTTCATTTGTAGACTTTGTTGAATTCAGACTTGCTTTTTAAGAAACCCTGTATTATTATTGCATTCCTAAAACTATATTCTAGAGCTTGACCGTGTGAATGTAGTACCTGCATGACGCTGATGTAGTCCTGTTTGTAGAGGGTGCTGTAGGACTTAATACCTTTCCAAATCAGAAAGAGCATGTATATAGCTGCTATCATGCACTGGAGGATGGACACAAAGCCACTGCCCTTCAGAACATACACTCCAATGCGCTGCAACAGAGACCATGCACTCATTTAAGTTGTAAATTCTAGTTGGTTTATTGAGTGGCTGTGTCTCTGTATACACACACCTGCTGAGGGGTGGCCTTTTCCATTAGTGAGGATTTAATAAAGAAGGTGGCAAAAGAACAAACTGCAAACAGTAAGCTGAAGATATTCAGGGCCATCAGAGTCCAGACCTACAACAGCAGAGAGTACACTTTACTCAAACAAGAGATAGACAACAAAACATCAAACCAAGTCCCATTCGTTTCAAAGTAAGAGAGCACAAACACATTAGTATTTCACAAAAAGATGGAAAAAAAAGATACTGTGCAAAAAAGAAAATCACCAAGGTTATTAAAAAACGCGTAAAAAAAGAAAACAAAACAAGCTTACTTTGATTTTTTTGGGTTTCCTTTGGACATCAATTGCAAGTGACCCCGTGGCTAGAAACTGAGACACATACAGATATAAAACATCTAATCCGTAAGTGTACTGTAGCATGTCAGATTGATCACGGCCTTGTTTTATTGACTGTCAATTTTAAGAAATGTTAACAGGAGCACTTACAAAAAGGCTGCACCATATTGGAGCTGTCATAGACGCAGAGCAGCTGAAAGTCAAACAGGTATAAGAAAAAGTGGAAAGAATACAGAAGCCAGCGCTGAAAATCTGAACCACCTGAAAGAGAAAGACAGGACACGGTATATGCTGCCTACTATTGGTCAAAAACAAAATGTGTATGCAATAATAAATGTTAAAATATTAGTATGGCATGCTCCCATAATGTAGGTTTAAAACAAAATGGTTATAATCTTTGATCAAGTTTATGTCAACCTTTGGCAGCCTGGCCAAGGACAAGTCAAAATAAATAAATTCATCAAACTCTGTGTTACTAGTATCACTGACACGGTTTTATAGTAAAAATAAATTACATTTATTTCATGCACAGTAATGCATTTTCATATTTATGTACCTAATAAAATGCCACGCAATTGTATTTTAGCATAAACTGGTATACTTCAAGTCTGCTAAACTCATTTTGTACTTCAATTGTTCAGAAGTAGTGCTGAAGTCCAGTTAAACACATGCTTAGTATATCTGATTGTGCTACAGTGGAACTATTGCAAGTATACTTCAGGTACACTTTAAATATTTTGCATTTAAAGGGCAATATTACACAATCCTCATTATAAGTGACATAAACACTCATTTTAGACTTATTAATAAGAAATATGCACTGTGCACAAGCATTGCTCCCCACAAAGCTGAATTGAAATCAGTAGGTCTCGAGTTATCTGTCGGTAAATATGTGCATAGATTTGAACTATATAAAATAAAAATTTCAAATGTATTGTTTTTAATAGGGTCATTAAATATTATTTTCAAAGTGTAACTTTTTTTTACAGCTTTTAGTTATAATGATGTGTTTTTGTAATTTTTATTAATTTTATTAATTAATACATTTAATTATTAATTATAAATTAATTTTATTCATTTGATTATGAATGTTTTTCTTAAACCAATGAAAGTAATGTTTTTCGTAAAAGTATATTCATTTGAGTTATTTTACTATTTTGTTAAACTAAACAAAAATGAGAAATGTAGCCCTGCTAATAAGCGGAAATATAATTATTTTACCAGTTTTTTAGTTTTTTTTCCAATTATCATTTACTTTCTTTATAGGCATAGTAATAGGGATGGTTTTAGATTTAATGAGCAATTATAACCCTGGTCAAACTGAAAAGGTGAAGATGACCCGTGAGCATATTTAGTCTAAATCTGAATTTTATTGGGATTATTGTGTGTCTATGTTGTTACCCCGGACAGGAGAAGGCGGGTGTTGACCACTGTCCCAAACCAGCGGACCAGTCTGTCTTCCATCAGCTCTCCAGCTGTGGAGTCATCAGCTGGAACAGGGCAGGGCAAAGGGCGTACCTTGAAAAACACCTGATGCAGTCCCTCCTGGAACATGTTCTGACTCGTCTGGGAACAAAAGAAGTGACATCATGAGTGACCACAACAACAAACGGACTTGATTTGATTTTGAGCGTTGTTAAATAGTTCATCTGAGTGATTAAAATACATAAACAGTAGCATTTACAGTCATGTTTGCTTACGAACATGGAATTGAATACAAATCTATAATGGCTATTCTGGATTTACGAGTGGAGTAAAGTATAACTCACCTCTGGAACCCCAGGCATTGTATATGAAACGCCTTTCTAAATAAGTGCAAAACAAGTCAAGCATACAAATATATGGATTCACTTAAGAAAGGAACATCCGTCTTCGTGAAATACAGGGTCAAAGTCCTTTCTCAGGGTCTTGCCAATAGGGAGAGTCCTTATGTGTGATTTGTCAAGATCTGATCAAAGGTTGTTTAGAGTCATAGTTTTATATTGGCTGATATGAATCTTATAGTTTAAAGTAGGATTTATAAGTTCTCATTTGACAAAATGTAAAAAATTTTAAATAGCATAAAAAATGACATATATTGCTAAAGAAACATTCTGCATTTAATGTAACAAAAAAATCAAATACATCAATATAATGAGATAAGTACTGTATTAAACGAAAGTATGATTTTCCGCAAACAACTAAACACATGCAGAACAAAATTAATTATAATTACAGGTGCTTGCCTTACACTGTCAATTTAACAGCTACAGTTGCATAACGCAATATACAACGAGATCCACCATACTGTGGCAGTAAGTTTGCAATTTAGCACTACATTACTTTTAGTGTCTTTTAGTTTTTAGTACATAATTTTTAGCATTTAGTGAATGGGTGCCGTCAGAAAGAGAGTCAAAACATCACAATAATCCACACGACATGATGAAAAGTCATGTTGATCGACTGTTTTTAATCAGCTGTTTGGACTCATTTTGGCGGCTCCCATTCACTGCAGCGGATCCATTAATGAGCAAGTAAAGTTATGATAAATTTCTCATATCGGCAGGTTGATATTATCGGCCGATATTAGGCATTTTCCAAACTATCGGTATCTGCATTTCTAATGGCCGATAAATGAATATTTCAAAAATAAAATAAAAACGGACGAAACACCCTTACTGGTAACTTTGATTTGGTTGTTGTTTTTGTTCAAAAGAATTTAAAAGTTTCATATCTAAAGTTTCTATTTTTATACATTTTATTTATCAGAACTTTAATATATTTTGATGCTCCTCTGTTCCGTTGTGACAATAATATTTTAGTGAATACTCAACTACTGTAGCTATTGAGGATCGACTGATTCAGCACACTACCTCACATCCTGTTAGCAATGGATATTTAGCTGTAGTTGTTATTTATCAGAACTTGACTGAATTTCTCTCCGGTCCTATTCAAAGTTATATTTATGAAGCTTACCAAGTCTTTTAAAACGGGTAACTTTGGAAAGAACTTTACCTTTCATATCTTAAGTTTGTATTTTTACACATTTTATTCTTCAGAACTTTAATATATTTTGATGTTCCTCTGTTCTGTTGTGACTATAAAAGAAACGTTTCTTTTTAAAATGCATTATCATATTATGTTAGTTAAAACTCATAAATAACTACAAATAACAAATGTTAGGGAAATCTGTTCATGTTTTGTTGCATGTTTCTGAAATAATAAAAAATAAATGAATAAATCGCCCGATATATCGGATTTTAAAATCAACAAATATTTGTATCGGTATCGGCCTTTAAAATCCTTTATTGGTCGGGCTATAATTTCTATATTAAGAAACAAACTCATCTACATCTCAGATGCCCCGAAGGGGAGTCAAATTTCATCACACTTTCACTTTTGTCATACATTTCACATCACACTTTTATACACATACTCATCATACAGTGATATCACTCTTCTCTTTCAGTAAACATATCAGCCAGTCTTCTAAATTGAGGTCCCCAGTTCTGCAGCTGCTGGAAGTCCTGATCTCCATCACTGAAGGAGGACTGCAGAGAGCTGATGGATCCAGACTCAGACCGCTCACCCTCATGAGCGAACACCAGCACCGAGTCATACGACGCCATGTAGTGGTCATCATTTGCTGTGCACAAATTCTACAGAAACACAGAGTCCAGTATTAACACATGCATGCAAGTGGTGACGGGGTTGTGGACAAAAAACCCAGGGCCAATATGCATGCTGCAGAAATCATGTTGACTCCTTTGCAGAAAAACCATAACACTTTTACCATACCTCATAAATAAAGCTTTCGATATCTTCATTCTCATCTGGAAGTTGGCGGTAGAAGATTGTAGATGAAGCCATTCGGGCACTATCGGTAGAGAAAGCCTCTAGTCTGCTGCACAATAGGACCATATCAAAATCCTGTAATTTGCGTGCACATACAGATCATAAACACTGATATGAATTGACAAAAGTAAAGTTAACTGAGCATGATATGTTGACGAGCTTGTGCACCTGGTCCTGTTCGCCGCCTCCTTCCTCATTGTAACATAAAATGTTGTCCCTGTCTTCTTCTGTATGGTTGAATTGTTTCCACTGCACTTTTCTCCCACACCTTCTCTTCAGGAGAAGCAGCAGCAACAGTAACAGTACTATACAAGAAATCATTATAATCATTAAAAATACACACACATTTGTATTTATATATTAAAGCGCCTCTATTATGTATTTTTGAAAATGCTCTAAGTGAATGAAACATCCTGTGAAGTTTTAAATCTGAAAGTGTACCGTGTATAAAGTTATTGTCTTTTGAAAGAAAGAGTCGACTCTGAATCGTTGAAATGAGTTTGTTTATGTTAAAATCAACATGAAACATTAGCATATTGTTGGTCTCTTTGAGTTGGGTCTGAATGAAAATGCAAATTCATTTTCCACCACTAGGTGCCGCTTGCGGAGCATTAAAAGCTCACAAACACTACTTTAAATGAAATCAACCAATCACTAGGTCCAGAGGGGTTTGGAAAAATGAATTGTTGAATGAACTGGACAAATAAAGGTAAAAGTAAATGCATATAAGTGTTTTGTGACCTTGCATGCATGTCAACCTGTTGTTTGAGAATCCAAAAACCAAAATACGAACCTTTCTTAACTCATAATAGGGGCACTTTAATACTTTTTTTAAGTTGGAAATTAATGCTTTTTCAGAAGGAGACATTAAATGGAACAAAACCGACAAACATTTTGTCTCTGTGAAAGTCTAGACTATTTCAACTTTCTATTTACCAAAGAATCCTTATTCTTTTAAAATCTAATTCAGCTTTGCACAATTTAAAATGTATTTAAATGCATTGAATGTGTTTTTAAATCAAACAAAACATAACGTTTTCTTTCAGAAATAAAAAAATAAATACACACACAAATTATAATATATATCATCTCATGTGGAGATATAATAATATTGTAGGTTGCTTTCTTACCAAGAAAACATAGGATGGCCGCTAGCACATAGATGAACAGAGAGATGTCAGCTGCAGCAGCATATATGCCGCTGGAGCAGGTATTGTCTTCACCCTTACAGTCACACACCTCCACTGTGATAGACCTGTTCTGAAATAACATCTTGGAGTCATACAACCACAAAACCAGGCTGTATTCACCAAGAGCCAGACGTCTGAGCGGCTTCAGCCACACCACACTGCCTGAGAAACGAGGGGAGAGCAGAAGAGTGAGATATCCAATATATTTACAACAGATTAACGTGAGATGAAGCAGTCCTACTGCTGGAGTTGCCGATGATAGTCCAGTTGCTTTGATATGCTGCATTTAGCTCTATGGCGAAGGGTGGTCCGTTTCCTGGGCCGTCTGGATCTATGATGGTCAGACGGACCGGTTTTGGTTCGATGAGACACATCGGGACTCTGCTCTCCTGCAGCACTGGAGCGTTGTCATTAACGTCCAACAGCTTAATCACTAATGTGCCTGTTCCTGTAGCGGGCTCGTCATCTACAGAAACAAATAAAACATCAGATGTGTAGCACAAAATTGAGCAGATAACAATTTTTTTTTTGGTGGACTATTCTAAAGGCTTGAAAGCACTACTTTACTTGTGCCCAGATTTTTTGGCTTCAGAATATGACTCCAAAAATGAATATTTGCAGAATATCTCACCCTCAGGCCATCCAAGACGTGGATGAGTTTATTTCTTCATCAGAACATATTTGGAAAAATGGGTTACTTGTGGATTATTTTGATGTTTATCTGACGGCACCCATTCACTGCAGTGTATCCATTGGTCAGCAAGTGATGTAATCGGTTCTTATAAAGAAACAAACTCATCTACATCTTTGATTTCCTGAGGATGAGTAACGGTTCAGCAAATTTCCATTTTAAAATGAACTATTCCCAGTCTTTAAGCACTGGGAGTTTTATTAAATTACCATTGTCATAAGCCAGTACTAAGACCGTGTACTGTTCATTTCTTATGAACGAGGCCTCTCTGTCCAGTGAACTCCTGACTTTGACGAGTCCAGTCTCCTCTGTGATCTCCAGCCAGTTTGCAAAGTCTTGCAGCAACTTGTATCTGACATCACAATACACAAAACCCGTGACAGAAACAAACACATGACTTACCAAATACACAACAATACACAAAAAAGTTTGCTTTTTACAATAGCAATGGATTTGTTTGGATGCGTTTTGTTACTTTTTATATTTGCATTTAGGTTTCATTTTCATCATTTCAAATGTTTTAGTTCAAGTTTTCTGTCTAATATTTACATTTTATTTTACTTTAAATTATAAAAATTGCTATTTGTAAAATTGTATTTGTGTGTGTATATATATGTAAAACCTTATTTTCTGCTCTCTAGCAGTATCTGGGTCATTGGCTGTGTATTTGGGGATGCTGCTGCCCACTTCGAGGTTCTCGCTAATCATAATATGTTTTTCTTCAGGCTCAAAGACAGGCGGCTCGTTAACATCCTGCACTGTGATGGTGACGGTGGCAGTGGAGGTGGCCAAAGGAACAGCAAAAGGAACCTCGTTCTTGACCACCACCAGCAGAGAGTAACTATTGGTCTGCTCGAAGTCCAGACCCTAAAAATATATGAAATGTATTTGTCAAATATGACTGCTCGTGAAATATTATACATATAAATCTCTATACAAAATATAAGTCTCTTACGCTCACCACAGCTGCATTTTTCAGAGCAAAATTCAGTATAAACAGTAATAGTGTGAAATACCATTACATCTAGTATTTAAATGACTGTTTACTATTAGAATATATTCCTTGAATAGCAAAGAAATATTACTTATGACGGTGACTTATTTCTTTAGTAAAATTATAAATGTCTTTTACTGTCACTTTTAAACAATTTAGTGCATCCTTTCACTACTGAGTCTTAAACATTCAAACATTAGGGTCTAAGTGCAAGCGTGTTGTATCTTCAGTTTTTATATATGAATGTATATTCACTTTTGATGTCACGATGATTCCTTCCATCCCGCTGGGGCCGGTGCTGATGTTGAAGAACCCTTTCTCATTGCCCTTGATGATGGTGAACTTTGCCACGGAGTTTACAGTGAAAGGCTGATCTCCATCTGTGACATCCAATCTTGCAGCAATTTCCCCAGCCTTATTTTCTTGTACCGTACCTGCATACTGCCAAAACACACACACACACACACACACACACACACACAGACCGTTTCAGAGCTACTCAAGGCCATAAGATGTGTGCAGACTAAATTTAGTCTAAATCCAAAAATGAACTTACCTTCTTTTGGCTGAACTTAGGGGCATGATCATTGCTATCAGTTATTTTGATGGTGACCATACAGGTGGAAGAAAGACCAACACCATCCATATCTGCTGCTTCCACAGCCAGATTATACACTGCTTGATTCTGTTATCACAGAGATGGCAAAAAAGACAGCCATGTTCAGATGATGGTTCTGAAACAATACCAGCATTCAAATAAAAAAATTAGCTAAATTTACTTTCTATTCAAAGAACGCTGAAAAATGGTTTCCACAAAAATTATAAGCGTCTGGGTACACAGCAGATGAAAGAGCCAGGCCGTTCAAAATTTAATTTAAACGATATTAGTCCCACGTCATTTAAGCACATTATGTCCTACGCTGGAAAAGTGTATACACATTCTTTTAATAATTTGACTTTCTTTGGAGTGGATGACAGCCAATGCGTTTTCCTTTTTTGAAGTGAACTTGGTGATGCATGTTGAAATAAATGGTTTGCCATCGGGTTTTTGATTTCTAAAAACAACTTGTATAAAAGTCAAGTCACAGTGTAAAAGATTTGAGGGAAGATAATCTGCAGAGATTCTTTTCGTGCATGTGCTGGAAGGATTTGTAAACTCTTGTAGTGTGAGACCAGATTAATATACACGTTAGTAATGCATGAAGGGCAGTCACAATGTTGTATGTTACGGTACAGCATTTGACACTCTGAATTAGTAGTTATCTGAAATATAATTTCCACCTGCAATCAGCTCATGCTTGCTTACTATGGGTGCTTCTGAAACTAGTAAGGCATGCACATCAGTTTTGACAGATCTATTACTATGGTTATCAATGCAACTTTGAGAGCAAACTCTACAACCTGTTACTATAGAAATATGTCACTCAGTTTATTGCAATCTCACACAGTTGTATTCAATGAAGCTCTTTACATCACAACACAATCAGTCTCTTGCATTGTGCCTACAAGTAGCTAAACAAACCACTGATTGGTTATTGGGTTCAAGGTATCAATAGCTATGTCTCTGATTGGATACATTCCTTAACGCTGCAAATTTGCTCAAAATAGAAAACACTGAGGCTCTTTAGAACGCATTTTTTTTTTTTTTTAATTAAAATGATTTTAATTCTAGTGAAAATGTTTTTATTTGTTTTTTTGCAGTGCTTTATAATTGTTACCGAAGCAACATTTCTAATTCTAATTGTAATATTTATATTTTATTTAAGCTTTACTGGGTTCAAATGAACAACCACAACAAAAAAAGTAATAGCTTTAATAAACTCATAGTACATTTCAGTCTTTATGTAAACAAACCTCTCTGTCCAAAACTCCTACAGTGGCCAGGCTGATGACTCCGCTGACAGGGTCAATCTGAAACAGCCCACCATAGGGTTGCGGTTTAACCAGCTTGTAACGTACAATGCCATTAGCAGTTTCTGGGTCATCTATGTCGTTTGCCGTCACATTTATTATGGGCACATCTGCAGTAGGAGGATAAAACATAGTATTTTATGCCAAGTCATACAAATGTGAAGTCTGATTAAGATCTCCAATCCTACTTTTTTTTGCCCTTTCTGGGACTTCACCCGTAAAAGGATCCTGGGTACACAAAGGTTTGTTGTCATTTTGGTCGATCACTTTGATGGTGAGACTGACAGAAGTCTCATTGTAGCTCAGATCCTGTGCTGAAGCCTCGGTTGTGAGCTGCACACAGACAAACATAATATAGCATTTTTTTAAACACAAAAAACTCAAACGGTTTAAAATCCAGGTTCTTCGAGGGCTACAGGTCACTCACAACGTATTGCGCAGCCTCCTCTCGGTCCAGGCTTTTGGTGACCCACAACCAGCCTGTAAGTCTTTCCACTGTGAAAAGACCCTTGGGTGGCTGATCTGCTCCAGCGCCGGTGATTCTATAAATCATTATCATGGATTTAGCAGCGGTAGACTTCATCTGTGGAGCAAAACAACAAAAAGATTACAACTTTGCAATGCGAAATGTTACAAAATAAAGACAGAGCAAACAGAATACAGGATAAAGCAAAAAAGGACATATAGGAGAGAAATACACCTGCACCACTTGCTTTGGGAACGGGCCAATATCGTTTTCTGAAATGCTGACAGGGGGAATCAACCAATCCCTTTTTCTTCTGATCATGCAAAAGCGGTTCTGATAATACAAAGAAAATATTTCAGTCTTTCAAAGTTTCCTGTTTAATTCAATTTTCCTTGCCGTTTCTTTGTGTTATTACATAATAATATCTAATTATTTGACACCAGCTGCAAAGTGGAAATCCCAGTTAAGTTAATATGACAAATTACAAGTTCAGAAAAACTTGAATCCACACACACACAAAAAGAGCATTTGGTTAAATGCAATAGCAAAAAAATTCTAGACATTTTAAACCAGTTGTTTGCAGACACCACCAATTATTTTCATATAAATTAAGTAATTGCCCAAATACCACTGATGTTATTAGAAATAATCAGGAAAAAACCTTTGTAAATATACTGGTATAATTTAGACACCTGTCCAAGTGTGCAGCTGTTTCCCTGTTGCTTGACAGCTGCGAAATCCTCTCGTATGATCTCTCCATAAATTGTTAAGACCATCTGTTTAAACAAAGAAAATAAAAGTTTTATATAATTAACGAAGTTGCATTCAGCTCCTTTAGATGAAGTAGGAACACAAAAAATATTAATTCAGATGCATTCTTTTTTTTTCTTAAAACCTACAAACATGATTACTATTAACAACTTACACAATGACAAATCAATACCAAAATAATTCCATATGTATATAATCAGTATACAACTATATTGCAATTATGTAAAACCTGTTGTCTGGACTCTAAAACATTAACAGACCAAAACAGACGACAATGCCACCTTCACGTCATATATAAAACGTTGAGAATATGAAATTAAACAAAAACACTTACCAGACACAAAATATAAGTGAATCTCTTCATCGTCACAGCAATACTGAATAGTTTTGCAGTTTTTCCTGCTACCTTGTCAGTTCCCCTCTTGAGCTGTACTGTAAAGTCTGATCTTAGTGTGTGTGTGTGTGTGCATTTGCATAATTATGGAAAGGTGCTGAAGGCCATACATCAAAAAACAATGAACTTACCGACAGATGATGGCACGTATAAGCATAAAGTAACATGCACTGAACATTTCAACGTCAGCTTTAACAAACTACATACATAGATGCCATGTAAGTGATTTCTAACTTAATATTCAAACTATTTATAAAATAACATATCATTATATTTTATAATAACATGCACACTGTTGATTGTGCTTTGATGCAGCAACCCTTAGGGCAAACAAAAAGACAAAAGTGCTGCTATGTCATCATGGAAAAATTACTTCATGAGAATTAGTTTTTTTGGAGATGCTCCATGTACTACAAGTAGGTCCAGATAATATTCAACATTGACAGCAGCACATCTGCCGAGTTTGCCAGTAATAATCCATAATTAAAGGGTTTGTTCATCCATCCACCCATATGTTGTGTCAAACCTGTATGAGTTTCTTTCTTCTGATGAATATAGATAAATATAGCTAGGTATCTGGAAGAGTGTGGATAATCTATAGTTGGAATAGTTCTAGAACATTCTCCTGTTCAACAAAAGAAACTCATACAACTTGTGAAATAATATGACGATGGGTACATGATGGCATTTACTAACCCTTAAGCTACTTATCTGCTAAATGTCTAAACTTGCTGGATAGAACAACTAATTTAAAGTAATTACAAACCAGCAACTTAAGTCTGGTAAGAAATGTATTCACACAAACGATAAACACTTTCAGCTTCAACAGCCATATTTATTTTATAGTACCTTTACCAGGATATTTCATATATTTTAACATAGTAATAGTATGAGACCCTTGGCAATAACACACATATGGGTTAGACATGGCACAGAAAAGCTTCCTTTCAGTTGCACAGACAGATACAACCTGCTGAAGCTTCAAATAAAGCTCAAAGAAGTCAAAAGGTTGTACATCATTCTCTCTCTGCCCCTGCATGAATCATCATCCACCGTTTTCAGCTCAGTAGTGTTATTCTTATACTTACAAATTCCAGACTTTAACCCAAGAACCCCAAACGACCGTGAGATTAGGTATAAACTCAAATCGTTCAGTTAGTTCAGTGTGTCGGCTAGACTAAAAATATAATACACACCACTCACTGGATATAATGCTCAGCCAGGCACTCCCAAAAGCAGTTATGTAGTAAACAATCAATGTTTTTCAAAATCAAAACCTAAGGAGGTTTACTATGAAAATGCCCTCCCAGGAAAATAAGATATACGATTCAGGACATACTTCATATATTGTACATTCCAATAAAAACGATTCTCCCTTCTAGATGAAGACTGCAGTTTACAGTCACAAAAAAGTTCCCAGAGTAATTGAAAAAGCAATAAACATAAAAAGCTTTAGTCAAAGTAGTGCTTCCCAGATAATGCAGTAAACCTAACAATACCATGTAATTATGGATACCCTCATATATAAGCATAATCTGAAATAGATCAATGCATTAAAATCTAAAGCATTTCAGTTGATCACTCAGGCATATACATAAACATTCAGACAGGCACTTATCTAATGCATTTAAACCAGACTGCTCTTACTACATGGCTTACCTGAAAATGAATGGCAATGGCATATCCATCTATCCTTACAGTGCAGTAAACCATTCTTAAACATAGCACAATCTATAAGATGTAACGGCAGATCAGAAATCTTAAATAAGCCACTATAATGCATGCATCTAACAAAGTAGTGTGTATTTATGCAGATTTTGAGGCACTTAAGTAAAACAGTTCTGTTTGGCTGCTTCTATTCTCAGAAGCTCTTCATGTATTTTTTTAGTGCCACACATGACCTTCTCTGAGATCTCCTTTCTTAGCGTTACGTGGTGAGGGTTCACATGTGTGTTGTGTTACAGGATACTCTCACGAGAGTTTCCGGTGTTAGAGGTGCTGGCTCTATTATCGTTAGAGACAGGCTTCCTGTTCCACGTTACAGAGTCCAGTACGGTCTGATTCAGTTTCTCCATCCAGTCAGACCTCTCCTCCCGTGTGTCCGCTGAAAACCAGCACCTGCACAACAAAAGATTTAGATTGGAATCAGCAACAATACTTTTATTGCAAACCAATACTAATTGTTAAAGTCATAATGACACAGAAGCATCAGAAATTCCCTTTTTTTTTTTTTTTTTCCAAATTCAGAGATGCATTACTTCTTCAAAGTCTGGCTGTGTTCTTGCTGGAGGGTGTTAGTCTCTACTAATTCAAAGGTGTGGGGCCGTGCACAGCATTCTCGCTCCACAGGCCTGACACTGGAGAAGCCAAAAAGAGAGAGACTGCCATCTGCAGCCTGGAGGAGAAGGAAATGACATTAAAAAAAGCTTTAATTAAGGAAAGAATACACATAATTGCACAAACCCACCTTGTTGCCCATCTCATTTGGGTAGTTCCAGTAGAGCAGGTGTCCTCCTTCCAGAAGGAAGTAGAACCTCTGCCAAGCTCCAAAGCCACTCACATCCTCAAACATGGTCTACAAGAGGTGAGAAAAACGTTACAGAAGCAAATTTCCTATTGAACACTTTATTAAGCGCATAATGTTGCAAAAGAATATAAATCAAACAGATCTAAAATGAATCATAATAAAGTACTAATGTAAGGAGGGAGACTCTACTACTCAACACATTGAATATTTGTGAGCCCTAAGCTATTCTCAAACTTGCATTCAAATAGATCAGATTGTGAATATGAGGATAACTGCTAACGTCTTTCACATATCTGCTTTGCAAATATGTATTGGCAACTGTAATTTCACATTTTTTGCTTATATACAAATTAGTCAAGGGACTACAGATATGGTAAGTGCCTTTTCCATGTTATAAAACAAGCTAAACAAAACATTGTTCAGTGTGTGGAAATCATACACACACCAACTCACCAAAAAGCCCTGATGCTTGACATTAGAGTGACCCTCACTGTGCAGCCGCAGATATATGTGTCCCTCCAGAGGAGAGAGAAAGGGAACCTATACAATTAAAATCAAATTAAAATAACTTCATGTATAGTAACATTGATGACAACATTCAAAAGAACCTTAATTTTAATAAGTCTTTTAAAAACTCTTTTTTTTTATCCGTCTGGAAGTAAAATTCCATATCTCTATAATAAAATACAGAACATAAGGAGTATAAGAGAGGGTTATTATAGGGGCTATTTAATTTAACCTAAAAAAGTAAGAAATGTCACAATGAAGATATTTTATTGACCATTGCACATGCCAGGGGATTCGTGAATAGTAAAAAGATGAACAAAGAGCTCAGCAAACAGACCAAAACAGAAAATGTGCAAAACCCACTAAACCAGAAGAAGAGAATATGGTGGGAAGAGTGACACCTTTTCCTGAAACTCATCTCCAAGGAGTCGCCTGATTTTGCCTTCAAATTTCATCTGAGTGGAGAGAAACAGGAGAGGGGGACAGAAACCCAGTTACATAACCACAACCACACCACAGTGCAAACACAACACAGAAGTAGGTGTACAGAATATTTACTGATTTAAAAAACAAAACAAAAAGAGATGCACGAGTGTGTTTAAAAAGGTGAGGGCAGAAACACAGACACTCAGTAATGTGAACTGAACTGCTTCAATACCTTGTCCAGAGGGAACTTGCTCTGCCCCAATGAATTCAGGGTAATCTTGTGAGAGCCCACTAATGTGAAGTTACTAGAGCGCTGGGCACTCAGACCGGGCAGAGTAGCAGCTATAACGGATGGGAGGGGGAGAAGAAAAAAAAAATCAGTGTCTGATGCCACCAATTACCTAATGATTAAATGAGTAACTGGTGAATACTCACAAGTCACACTCTGGTTAGATTTCTAGAAAAACAAAAATAAGCATTTAAATAAGTAAAAGCTTTCCATCATTCAACAAAAACACAATGTGCTCCGATAATGATTTTCTGAATTGTTTGTGAACATGTTCTTATATGAACATCATAAAATAAATACAGAACATACAGACATTAAAAGCTAATGTTTCATGAATGAAGCCCAATGATGGTGTGCAAACAGACAGGAGATACGTACTGTGATGCTGTGGAGAATCTTCTTGGGTGTCACCTAGAAACACAAACAGTTTGCTGTAACTGCAAAAAAGTAGTAAAACACACTGCTGTCTCAACATATTGTGTAAAAGTGTACAAACCCTTGACTTTGTTGAGCTGCGGTACTGCTGAGCATTCATACCGCAGGTATTACTCGGAGTACTGCACTACAAAACAACAGAAAACATATTGGCACATAATTATGAACTGGTAAATGCATGCTGAAGCTTAAAGAAAAAAAAAAACCTCTTATCTTTTAAATTAATGAAAACAAATACATTTTCTTGTATATGAACTCTACCTACCAAACTGTAGACCTCAACATCAATCTCAAAACTGGAGCGAATGTCTTGTCTGTGGAAGGAAAAGATTCAAACCAGTGTAAATCACTAATGTTGTATTGTAAAAGTTCTCTTAAAGCATTGTATAGTTTTATACATCAAACATCAAAGACATCAAAGAATCATTTTATGTACCACGTGAACTCACAGTGTAATAGAAGTCGGGAAGGTGATGGTGTCCCCATTTTGGGCATCAGCAGCTGTAGCCAAAGGCGTAGCCACAATATTACATGGGCCATAACGGATCAAAACGAAGAAGTAGTGGGTTGGACGGCCTTTTTAGAGACAGCAGTCACAAACTGCATGAGAACATTGACCTTGTGCAATGATGATTCATTTTCTGCTGTTAACGCTCACCTGTACGAGCTGAGCACGCAAACTCCACCTTGAGAGGCAACTGGATGCTGCTGATGCTGACTGTCCCTCTGCAGGGCTGCAGAGGTGCATTCTGGGAGTCTGTCTCACCAGACTGACCCTCTCTCAGCCTGCTCACCTCTGCCAGTAGGGCTGCTCGCTTCTCACCTGCATTAAACAGATAAATGAGAACACACAGTCTCAGCGATTTGCAGGAGTTTCAAGTAGAGAAAAGCACTTCGATCACACTTACTGGAGACAAGCAGGAGTTTCTCAGCCTCGGCCTCCTGCTGGGAACCTTTCCCATGCTCCTCATCACTGCAACAGCTCAGAGCTTGCAGCGTCTGTGTGATGATTGTTTGCAACTTGGCTGCCTCCTCGTTTAAAGCCTAAACGGACCAAATACAATCGCCGGCATCAGATCTTGAATGCATAAAGTCTCCTAAAATACCCCTGTATAAGCCTCCCAGTATAAGTTTCAAACCTTAATTCGCTCTTTGATGTTGACAGGCTTTTTTGAGCAGGTCTTCTCTTGAACCTGCTTCTGAACTCCAGGGGTCAAGTTCTGAGTAGAAGGGGGGTGGCTCTTGCTTTGTGAGCGGTAGGCATCAATGCTGTCAATCATACGAAAAACAATTCATTAAAAAGGTAAGTATCAGTGGTTGACCAATATATAGAGAGCTGCGTGACTGCCATTCAAACGTTTGGTGTCATTTAATATATATATATTTATTTTTAAATAGAGGATAAATTCAAATATTCAAAAATGACAGTCAAGATATTTATAATGTTACAAAATTCTACTTTTAGT
The DNA here is from genome assembly GCA_034779775.1 of Enteromius afrohamiltoni. Lineage (NCBI taxonomy): Eukaryota > Metazoa > Chordata > Actinopteri > Cypriniformes > Cyprinidae > Enteromius > Enteromius afrohamiltoni. The sequence goes on along the minus strand of JAUYWG010000055.1, from coordinate 17,865,119 downwards.
TTTAAAAATACAGTTATTTTGAACTTTCTACTCAAAGAATGCACATTCCACAAAGATATTTTCAACACGGATAAGAAATATTTCTTGAGCACCAAATCAGCATATTATAATGGTTTCTGAAGGATCATGTAACTCCGAAGACTGGAGATAAATTCAGCTTTGCCATAACAGCAACACATTATGCTTAAATTACAATTATACTTCACAATATTTTGCATTTATTTTTCAAATGGCTGTGTTTTTCTAAATGGCCTATTTATTAGTCTATCACTAGTATAAAACGGTTTCAGTACTGAATTCCAAACTGGGCAAAAATGATTTTATTATTTCAGTGAACGCACCTGTATAAAGGTGGAACACTGTCAGCAGGACTAGCTGTCACTTCTTCAGGTGAGGGTGGTTGTACTGACGGCTCAGAGACAGTGATTTCAATCTGTAGAAACATTCAAAAGAATACACACATTTTCTTCTGAACCAACTGAAACATTTCCATCCAAATAATCAATTACACTTACATTGTAACTAAAAAGTGCATGTATTGGTATGTTTGAACTTTCCATCTACACAAAAGAAATATTCAAATGCAAAACTCTGACTGCCGTTTAATTTAATGTGAATTTGGCATAATTATGCTAATTGGCTGTTTGATGAAAATATCTGCAGCAAGCACTTGGATTTCATTTACAGCATAATTCTATGTCATAATATTAACAATCAAAATCTCTAAAAATCAGACCAATACCAGTGGTGTGACAACAGCCTCCACAGACTTGCTGAGAGGAGAAAGAATACAACTGGGTGGCAGAGTCAGAAAGTCTTCATCACCCATGGTGCCGCTCTCCTCCATTTCTCCTTCACCATCATCAACAGACTGCAGCTCCTCTTTATCATATGAAGAACTGGCCTCTGGAGTTTCTTCACTCTCTTCACACATCTCACTCTGGTCAAAAAGATCCTCATTTAACGTGACAGTGACTGGTTCCTGTTTGTTTTCCTTTTCAGCTGTGTCTGATTCTGTTTCGTCTTCCTTTTTAGTCTCTGATGAATTGCTTTCATCTTCCTCTTCTTTATTTTCATCTTTACCTTCAGCTTCCTGGTCTGCATGCTGCAGAACGTCTTCAAACATCTTGTCAATTAGAGCAGAAGTGTTCAAAGTCCCAGTTTCTGTTACAAAAATAAAAAAGGTATGTTAAATATGGTACTTAAAGGGATAGTTCAACCAAAAACTGTAAATTGTCATTAATTACTCACATCATATCAAGGCACAGAAAGAAAAGTTATAGTTATAGTACATAAACTTGTAGCTTCTTAAAATTACAGTTGAACCATTTATGACACATGGACTATTTTAACAATGTCCGTATGACATTTCAGTGCCTTGACCTCAGTAGTACCCTTAATGTCCAGGGATGTCCAAAAAGCTTTCATATTTTGTCAAAAATATTTAAAATATTTATTTTAAGTAGGATTCAGGAGATTTCAGGAAGCATATTTACCTGTAGATGTGTAAAGTTCTTCATTGGGGAAACGGATGTCCACAGAACATGGTGGTGTGGTGTTCAGGCTTCCATCAAATACCTTACTGTCAAGCTCACAGGGGCTGAATTCAGTTCCCTTTAGTTCGTCCTGCAGAACAAATTAAAGCTGAATTGAGGTTTTGCCCTATAAACACAAATAAAACAGCACGAAAAAAACAAACAGTTATTCCCAAGTGAATCTGAGCAAACAAATCAATTTGTCCCAGTGAACCTCAAAACCCAGGGTGAGGAAGTGTGAAATGAATAAAAGCTAAAAAGACAGATACAGTTTATCAAATTGTCTCAAATACATGCTCACACTCCCGGGCTGTAATGGAGGCCACTGGGGTTTTCGATTTTTCCTGTATACCCAGGGAGAGGATGTGGATGGAGATGCCCTCTGGGAAAATGGGGATTATTTACTTTTGAACAAAACTTCTAAATGCTCAAAAAAAAAAAAAATAATAATAATAAAATAAAAATTGCTTAGTAAGCATACGAACATCTTAACCTGCTTGGCTCACCTCAGTGAGGGAGGAGTCAGATAGACTCCTCTTCAACCACATGTTTTCTGCCACTGGCTGAACCTTCAATTGACGCAACTCATCCTCACGTGCCTGCATTTGAGATTTGAGTTAGTGAAACAAGATACAGTAACAAAACATAGCCTTCTCCTCAGAGATTTGTTTCAGAAACAGTTTAAAAAAAAAAAATTCAGATGGGTGGGAGAGGTCTACCTGGCGAATACGAGAGGCCTCTTTACTGCTGGGTGTCGCTGCTGCGTTCAGCTGCTTCTGAATGCCATGCACAAAGCTGGAGAGGTTGCGTGTACAGGGGGTGGAGCGACCAGGGCTGTTCAGTGGCGTTGGAGCTTTGAAGCGCTGCAGACGAGAGCTAAACTCTCCCTCACCTACCATAAACATTACACACATTCAGCTTTCCAAGTTGAAGATTTAGTGAAAGACGCAACAGTTGTGAAGTGTGAACCCTACGTGGAAGAAAATTCTCACCAATGTGACAGATCTGCGAGGATATGCTGCCGGTGCAATCTGCAGACCCTGGGTCAGACAGGCAACGCTGGACTAATCCAGTCCCACCTGATCACACAGAAACAAGACTTTGGATATATAATTACAATACATAAACATGCTTAAAGGAATATCAACAGCACAACTCTCATCACCCTTAAAACAACAATAAAGGGGAATGAATAGTAGCAAACAAATAAAACAAATTGCACAATGGATATGATTTAATTGTTTAGTCTTTTTTGCAGTTTGCCTTTAAAAATGTAATTTGTTTCAAAACATTTCTATTTAAGCATAAATATTTCCAAGTAGACATGCATAAGAAGAACATGAATAATAGCATTATAAGACTTATACAAGACATACATTTTGTATGATAAAATAACTAGTGTTAATAACAAATTGTCTATATTTAATATGCTTACATTGTTGGTTACATATATTCAATGACTCAAATTGGCATAACTAACACATATCCATGTGCAGTGAAAACAAATATGATTCTGGGTTCCCATCTTTTTTTAATGCTGCTCTGAAACATTACCATCAAATTAAAATAAATATTGAGATTATTTGAATTAGGCAACATTTAATAACCAGAGAAGCTGATTGCAATGGACATCAGAAAAACACAAAAGCAGTGAAACCATTCCTAATTTTTCCAAAAAAAAAAAAAAAAAAAAAAAGGTTTATCCTAACCTAAACCAGACAAAAATCAACAAACAGTAACAAAACAGACAAATAACAAAAATGCTAAAAGTTTAGTATTAACAATACTAACATTGGATACTATCAGGAAACATTGTGTACCAGTTTTAATTTTATAAATCTCCAACAACTGTATAAAACCCGCTTAAGCAAATTGTAGTTGAAATGTAATGTAAAAATCTACTTGCTATGTTAAGACATGTGGTTGGATGAAAAACAGAAACAAAAAAGTTGAAATAAAATACTTGAATTAGAGTGATTTTGCCAAAGGATAAATCTGAAATACTACCATCTCGTCTTTGGCTGAGTTGCTGGACTCTGGAGCGGATGGAGGCTACAGCAGGAGTGTCTGGTTTAACCTCCAGCTCTGCCAATCTCAAGTGCGTCCTGGCAGGGGATTTCTTGGGGTCCAGGTTCTCCTCTCCCCCAGCGGCCAACCGCCTTTTCTTCAACATATTTTCAAGTTCTGCAAAACATTTTATAACTAAACAGCTCAGACTTATATCATTATGTGGCATTTATGTTTAAATTGACAATGTATAAGTTACATAATCTTATATAATCAATGTGTAAATATATATAATCTTATATAAAATATAAAGCTCAGTTACATATAAACGAAGCTGATTTATCTTAGACTTTGGACCAATTGACATTACGTTAGTATACTCCTAAATAGTTAACAAAGGTAACAACACAGTCCTACCACTAGAGTCTGAAGTGTTTTCCTCCAGTGGATCTCTCGGTCTCTTCTGATTTTCCATGATAACACCTGTCAGCAGAAGAAAATCTGTTTTTTTCTGTGATTTGAAAAACTTTTTTCAAATCTTTATTAAACCCAATTTCGTTGAACGTATACTACGTAACGTATTGATAACGTTAACGTCAACGACTTTGAATTAAAGTGCGTATATATAACGTTAGACGTGTTACTAGCGGTTTGCAGTCCTGTAAAGATAGAACAGTGTTTATAGGTGTTTATATCAACATCAACATCGTGGTTACTGCTATGTCGAGTCGAGTTTTAATCGAAATAACTTATATCGCTATTCATATATCAAGATATTGAGGCTAAAGCGCTGCTAGCTAGCAGTCGTTGTTAAACAAAAGACGAAATTCAAAGTGGTCGGAGTCGCAGACAGCAAGGGTAACAATATTATTTTATATCTTAAGTCATTTTGTCGGTTTTACTGTTAAAATTGATCTATCTTACCTCAGTAAAATAACCGCGTCAGAGCTGGATTTTTCAAACGTCCGCGTCTGTCAGCTGAGCTCGAGCGTTTGAATTTCCGCGGGTGCTTCGCGCATGCGCAGAGCATTAGCTCACGATGTCAATTCCTCCGGAGCCCTCCAGTGGACTGACAACGTTACAAAGCTAGAGAGATTTACAGAAATGTAAATAATAGTACTTATAGCTGTTATGTCATTAGATGTTGCGTAACAAATCAACTGAAGCAAAAAGTAAACTTTTCCTTTAGCGTCTTTATTAAAAAAATTAGATTTCCTTATGGTAATAAAAGCGTCTACCAAATTAATAAATGTAAATATAAAATCCACATTTCATACACAGGAACATTTCTACTCATGACTACAAATGTGATGCAGAATTCAGTCCAGGGATTGAAATTGAGGTCATTTTGAGTCTTTTTATTTAATAACCTTGTTTTTATAAGGCATTTCCATGTCTTATGTCATTCTGAAATATCAACAAGACAAGACGATCGTTTAGATTAAACTTCTTTTAATAACCAAAAGGTCTGATTATAATTGGACATCATGAAAATATACAAAGACAAAATTAAAAATTCTGCACTGAAAATATATGATCTTGTTCCCAAATTTCCAAAATAAGAGTTTCTGAGGTTTGCCACTCACATTGGACCAAATAGAAACAATACAAACAGAAATAACAGAAATGTATTAGGAAAAATTGTGCACCGGTTTTACTTCATTAATCCATATACAGATCAGACAATTTTGAAATGTACTTGCAAGTAGACGTAACGTTAAAGTCAAATCTAATAATGCCTTCCATAAAATAGGTCCCTATGACCTTCATACTGTGCACTGCAAATAATATCAGCTTAACCACTGATAAGAATTTTGTTGCGGCTCAGTGTAGTACTTCCACACACCTGCAGTCCACAAAGTGCAAAGTGAAAATCTCTTCATTGCACAAGCACAGAAACAAATACCATACAGCAGAAAGAACCAAGTTCACGGACACTTCAGGCTGCACAACAACTTACGTTTAATGCAAGTAAAAAGATAATGTCTTATGGAATATGTATAGAGCAAATTGGAAGTAGAATCTTTATCATTATCCTAATCCTAGTGTTGTAAAAACACACTTAAAGGACTACATATCCTAGACAAACCCAATATACCTATCATGAAAAACATTAGTCTACGTCATTAAATATGATGGAGACACCAACTCTTTCAACAAAACGGCTTAAGCACAAGAACATTTATACCCAACAGAGACTAAAAAGGTGCAAGAGGCAGAAAAATAACTGGCTTTAAATGTAGAGATGCTTTTTGATTTTTTATGTTGTTCTGTATCTGCTGCCAAGGGAGCTACATGAACAGAAAAAGACTGTACCTACACATTTGTAACCCATACAGCGAGTCAACCATTATGAATTCCACCCATTATTTGCATTCACATTTTCCAAAACGAAACTGCTGCGTACTCGAATTAAATTCAGCTGAAGGACTTTAAGCGTACATAACAATATAAAAGACAGTAAACAAACATTTAAAAAGAGCACTGAAAAATTCACAGCTGAAAACAATCCTTCAAATATAATTTGATATACTAAACTTTAAAATATTGTTCTTTATTAGTTAGTAGCTTTGCTAAAGTTCGGGTTAAAATAAATCACTGTGACAGTGATGTCGTCTCGGTACATGCGTGCTAAATCGCTAGGCAGTGCCAGCATGGTTGCCAGTCTCTCCTGGTCCATCTCTCCATACTCATTTGTGCCCAGTGCATGGCGAATCAAATGCGTGGCTCCATTCAAATCCAAAGCGGGTGTTGCCCTGGCCCGTCGCCGCAGCAGCAGCTGGTGCATTTGTCCCAAGTTGAGCTGGCTGGCTGAAACCGGAGCTTGCAGATGAATACCAGTCAGATGTTCCGCCACAAGCCTCACCGCTTCATCATTGGTCATCTCGTCCCAGAGACCATCAGAGGCCAAAATCAAAAACCGGTCCTGCGGTCGAAGCCGGTGGTAGGTCACTTCTGGTGTGGCCTCTAAATAAGGTGGGGTGAGGTAATTAGGTGGAGCGTACTGATAAAGATTTAGTGCTTCTAAATCAGAGTCTCCGTTCTCTAGAACACTCTGCTGGAGCTCACGGCTCCATTTAAATCGAACGTCTCCAAACGCACGCAACGGCATCAGGACCCCGAGCAGCCTGTCGTCTACGATTATGGTTTGTCGTTCACTAGCCGGGTGTTGCCGCCATATCCGCTCCACCTCAACTGCATTGGCAGCATTGTGGTCTTGTGTGAGTGGCATAGCACTCCAGCTCCCATCATGCTCCTGGACGCCCAAAACTGCCCGACAGTCTCCTGCATTTGCAACATGCACACCTTCCGGTCCAACGTAAGCCACACAAGCCGTGCACCCAGCGAAGGCGGCCTGGATGGCAGTGTTCCGCATCAGGTCATTTGCGAGAGGCACCTGTGCCTCAAGAGAAAGATCCGTGTCCAGTCGCTGGAACGCATAGCTGAGAGCATCTGCGGGACGCATGCCATCACCGTGTTCTTCGCTCGCCAGAAGCTCCTGCCAGTAAACGCGCAAATGATCGACGTAGAGGGCTGCTGATTCCCTGTAGTTGTAGTCGTTATGGTGCTTGTACCACTGCAGAATGGGCGGCACGGGTCGTGAGGTCTCCATGGCGGCCTCTAGATCCTCCAGGACAGACTCTGACATCATCGAAACAGCTATGTAATAAGGCAGACGCTCGCTGACGGCTTGAGCGCACGCATGTCCGCCGTGTCCATCGAACACGCCAAAAAGCATGCCACGAGTCTGGAGGCAGCTGGCGCTGCTGCGTCGGTCCTCTAGGGGACTGTTGGCTGAAAGCTGGTTGCTTTCGAACCTGAGCACTGAACTGGGACCACCTCGGCCATCAAACTCTGGAATACGAACGGATTGCTCATTAGCACGCAGGACTGCATTGATCTGCAGCCGGCTCAGTTGGAAGTCCATTTCACGTCTTGGAGCACGCAGTGCGTTTTCTTCTTCCTGTCCTGAGCTTCCATCTGATCGTCCACCACGAGTGGAGAAGCGCCGAGCTTGAGAAGGGAGCGGGTAGGTTCTACATGGTGTATCAAGTAAAACATGCTGGTTGGGTGCAAAGAAACCAGTCCAATGTCTTCCACCGGCATAAAGGAGGAGCCTTGAACGCAAATATCCAGACATTCCTGCCTGGATGCAGTGATCAAAGCAGTCTACAACTCCAGCATCTGGGAAAGCAAAACGTGAAATCACAATGAATGATCTAATCAGAGAAAATGGACATTGTACAAATTAAAAGCTGCAAAAATAATTGTGTTTAGTAGCCTCAGGTCAGTGATATAAGCAATAAAGACTACGAAATGCTAAAATTACATAGTGTTGTGAACTCGTAAATAAAGTAAAAAAGTATAAATCTAGCAGTCTTTGCAATGTAATATATCCAACATCAAGGTTTTTCTCGTATCTGTCAGGATAAAACAAAATCTATAAACGTATAAAACATGCTAGCTTTACAAGCTAACATACCGGCTTTCGTGATAATTGGCAAATGTAACTGTTAATTTTAATATTTAGTGATGTTTTCTGCCAATTTGTGTAACTGAACACATATTCTGGAATTATCTGTACAATAATGTCCTTCAAAGAGCAGCTTTAATACGAGTAAATGCTGAGTCAAACAGACACATACCTGCCACAGCTCGCTGAATTATCTTCTTCTGCTTTTCCGTTCCATTGTAGCGGGTTGCAAACATTGAGCTCAGAGCGCCCCCTACAGTGCCATGCGTAATCAAAATTCATATATGTGTATATATCTATATATATCTATCTATCTATATATATATATATATATTTTTTTTTTTTTTATCGCAATTAATTAGTAATTAAGTCATTTATATTATATTATACACGCAGCTAAAAAAAAATAATTTGAATGCATTATGGTTAATTAATTTCTAACATGAAGTACCACGTGATTCAAAAAAGCGGCATTTTGAGATTATTCCGTTAAAATGCAGTTGATCTATCGTGTCAACGATTCTGGCCTCTTCAACAATAAAAAAACAAAATTAGAGTCATAGAAAATTAGAGTCATAGAGTCATATGGATATGATGTAAGTTAAGCCAACCAAAATAAATCGAGAAGATGAATATTGTTGTTCAGCGAGTTTAGGAAATATTTTTGTTTGCTGACAGTATATGTAACGTTAACGATACCGTATTCAAACAACATTTGTATTTTTTTTTATTTATTTTTTTGCAGGATCTAGTGACATTTTTGGATTTAGAGTACAAAAAAATGGAAGGTGAGCATTTCATCATGTCAGAATGTGTAGTTTATTTTTGGCAACCATAAAAAATATATTTATGCAACGTTTTTAATGACGACGAGTTGTCATGACGTCACTATTCTGGTTCCTAACAGAGTCTGGTTTGTTAAAATGTACCTGGTCTTAAGTGAAATATTAATTTATTAATATTACATTGTGTTTTATTGCACAAAAGGACTTAACGGTCTTCACGTTTTCAGCTACCAAGACTGATTTGCGTCATTTACTGGAATGTCTGAAATACCTGATGAAATGGCCTGAGTCACAGAAACAAGCTCTTCTGACGATCATCTCAATCTGTAAACACAACGGTGTGATTAACGGCTCGGAGCATGCTCATCTGACACTCATACCTAAATATATGTTACTTTAATGACCCTTTTAATTGTCTGTAATGCTTTTCTTTGTGTATTAGGTCACTATGTGGAGTTCTTCAGAGAGATTGGAGGAATTTCTTTCATTTATAGCCTGTCAAAGTCCAGCACTGACTCTCAGGTTAAAGAGATCGCTCTATTTACACTCGCATCCTTGGCTGAATTACATGGTGTGTAAGCATGTGTATGTGTGTGTGGTTAATAAGTTAATATTTGAGATGTAACTTTTAATTATACATATTCTTTATTTGCAGAGAGCTGTAAACAGTCACTGTGCAGAGAGGAGACGTTTCGTGACTTAGCGCAGCTTCTGGAACAGAAAATGCCTCTGACAGAAAAAAGAGTAGCGGTGTACATGCTGTCTGTATTGGTTGCCAACAACAGTAAGGCTTACCATAAAAGAGTTGGGGGGGGCAGGTTAGCAATTCACAAACAGTTTGTATGTTTTCTGTTCCAGGATCTGGACAGACTCTTGTTAAGAGCTCCAGGTGTATCGAAACCTTGCTCAGCTTGTTCAGGTATGCATAGTTACCTGCCTTTATTTTTATCCTTTAAACCAAGTTTTTAAAATTATCTTCAGTGGAAATGATTGGCTTTTGTCTTGAAGGTATTGTTTAGCCAAAAACGGAATTCTTCTGTGTGATATTTCTTGAAAAAAAAATTCTAGCCAATATTAGACTCCAATGACTTTTACCATATGGCCTAAAAATAATATATTCTGTGATCCACAGAAGATAGAAAGTCATAATAGTTTGTAACGAAACACTTAAAAGCACATTTAGCTAAAAAATGCTGGTAAATTGCTCAAACAAATGGCAAGTATTGAATTAAACATGAGAAGTAGACAATCTACCACAGACAATGTCCTGGATAAATGGGGGAACATTTCAAACAATGTCTGGTGTTTTTTTGAAGTGAATCACAGAAATCCAGATAAACATCTGGAAATTCACTTAAGCTATCCCCTGATGCTGAACAGAACCAGGTTTCAGTTTATTTTCTTTCTTTTCAGGCATAGTTTTCCAGATCCTAATGCATCTTATGAGCAGATGCAGTTGTGGACTACTGTTTCTAGTGCTCTCTGTGGGTCTGTCAACAACCCTCAAAATGGTATGCTTATGTTTTCCGCCCCCTCTCTACCGCTTTATTAACACTAAACCCTAAAATTTTGTTCAGAATGAGATTGAGACACACGTTTGTATTTCCACAAATGTCTTCAATCTTTCAATGCTTTGCTTTTGACAGAGGAGAATCAGAATGTATGCATGTATGTGTTTCCCCTGGTGAAGACCTGGCTGCAGGAAGTGGCATTGCCCAGGGCAGAGCTGGCGCAGCCTCTATGCTCATTTATTGGCATGACTGTTGCAAACAACCGTGAGCACAAACAACATCAGCACAAACTAACATATACCGCCGCTCTGTGTGCTCTCATGTAAAAATGTGCTTTTCAGCTTGTGCTCAGGAGTATTTTGTGTCAGTGGGAGGCCTGGATTCACTCTCAGACGCTCTTACCAGAGTGTTGTCTCAGTCGGCACACAGTGCTACTGCTTGTAGGGTGGCTACTGTAATCACTAAAATACTCTCAGCCTGCATCTCTAACAATGGTAAGACACATTCATGCAAAGAACAACTGGTTTGTATCGGATTCTCCATTTCTTTTGTCCAACTGTTTCAGAGCAGTTGGTATCATCTTTAGCAAAGTTGAGGGTCATTCCAGGGCTGTTGGGTCTGTTGTCCAGCCCAAACCTTGACCCACAAGACCAGCTCGCTGTGGTATTGACGATTGGACACCTCACGGATGCATGTGGTGAGTTTGTGGGTGCCATAAAGGCTACAAATAATAAAGTAAGCTCTAGATTCAAATCCCTGCTATTTAGCCTAATGCACCTAAGCTACAGACTCCATTCATTTGTTGTATTGTAGATAATTTAATAAAAGTGAGGTTTAAAATATGATTAATCCAAAATAAAACTTTTTGTTTTTTCTTAATATATGTGTGTGTTGTGTAAATGTATTGTCAACTTCATATCTTGTATATTTTTGTAATTAGTGTGTCTGTTATCTGTCTGTGCAGTAGAGCATCAGTCTCAGTTGCTGTCGGCAGGAGGTTTGGCTATTATGATTTCGCTGCTCACAGAGGCTAGTGATGAAGAGCTTAGAAAGGCAGCCATGTTCGTACTGCACACCTGCAAGAGAATCAGTGAGTTATGCATTTTTATATTTGTACATAGTTGTAGTAGCATCCAGGAAACAAAGGTCATGGGGCAGTAAACAGTGACCTTTGGTTTGTGCAAATAAATTATATACCTATTAAACGGATTCGGATTTGAGGTTTGTTTTACTTCTCCACCCAGTTGAATCACTAAGCACAGGCATGTCACCTACGGATCTACAGGAGGAGAGTGACATGGAGAGTTACAGGCGGTCTGCTGGAGAAATCCTCCAAAGAATTCAGCTCCTGGAGAAAAAGGTTTTTCTGTTTGTGAATTTATATTATGATATTTTAGGGTGCTTTCACGCGCGCCCGGGTTTGAATGGCAGTAGAGTTCATGTGAATGCTGTCTTCTGAACCCATGAACCATACTTAAACTGTTCAAGTGAACTCTGTTACTGTTTGCTGCTGATGTGAACTAAGTCTTAGAAAGACTTGAGTGTATTTGAATTCTCTTTTATTCATTTATAATGCCAAGAGCATTCTTGTGTAATTTAGTACATAATCCCTGAAGTCTTTACAAACAAAATATAATCAAATATGATAACACACCATAGAAAAAGCATTTTAGAGTCCACAATCCTGGTTTTTACTTTTGTAAATGAAAAGTGAAGCATGTTTGTATTTCATGGAAAAGAAAGAGTGTGCTATAAATATATTATTATTTTTACTTATTAGCCTAATTTTGTATTTTGACTTTCAGATTGGTGTGAAGCTGTGGGAAAAAGAACAGCAGAGTACCGATCAGAGGTCGGCCTCATCTGTGGAATGTAATGAGGCATGGTGGGAGGGTTCTGTGATGCGAAAGGTCAAAGGTTACCATCGAGTATGTGGGGAGCTACACACAACCCCTGCAGAAAGTCTAGTACGACCAATCACAAATGAAGCGAGAAATGAGAACTCGGTGAGAATGACATGTAAACACATCAATAGATAATAATGTGTAAATGTCAGCTGACAGCCGTTTTATCAAGAGACAGCATGCTTGTGTTAGTAGAGATAACTGGTGTAAACATAACACTGTTTTGTGTTTGTACGCAGCAGTGTGTCAGCACTGAAGAGTTTCTGAGTCTTGCACAAGTCACTCACTTTAAAGACCCTTGCTGTAACAAGGGAAACGAGAGAGAGCGTGAACTAACGCGAGAGAATGAGAGGAGTGAAAACCAGGAGGGAGATGTGAAAAAGAGAGACATGGAGAGGAAAACGCAGTCTGAAAGAGTGGCAAAGAGACTAAAGATGATGAATCTAGACTCCGGTGATGATGAGGGCAACAAACTTCTGCAGCACTGCAGCACACCGATAGGGGGCGGCAGAGATACACAGGGGTAAACATTAATCATACATTAATGTCATTCTTTTACAGTTTTCAAATGGAATTTGATGAATAAAGAGTTGAAATTAATGTCTTCTTTAAACATATATCGTACACTTGTGGCCTGAAAAGCTAAATAAATCGATTTTTTGTTGGAAGAAAGTTAGTTAGTTAGTTAGGAGTTATTCTTGCTTTTCTTATACTTAGTTTTTTTATTCAGGATTAGAAAGTCCACATGAAATCCTGATATACATCATTCATTTCATGCCAATGACTTTTCAAGACAAAGTCTGTAAATTTTTCCTCCTCGAGGGAGTGACATTTCTCTCTCCGTTTTATTTTCCTTGGATTTTAGCCCAGATATTTTCAGACATCCTGATCCCATGAAGAGAAACCAGAGTGCACGCGCTCGCGCTGATGGTAAATCCCACTAGAAAATCAACTTTGTGCTAAGTCACAGAAAACCTTTTGATTTCTCTTTAGCTACTAAATATTTCTTCTTTGAAGATCATGCGTTTGTGCTGTTGTTTTCAGATGAGATGTCTCTGTGCTCTGAGCTGTTAGACAGAGAAATTAACAGGTTTCTGAAGCCACCCTCTGCTTCTAAACCCAGAGATCTACGTTGTTCATGTATAAATACATACGAGCAAACAACACATTAGATAATAAAAGCAATACTTACTCTCATTGTTCTTATTGTCTCACTTTTTTCTCTCTATGCGCACATGCACCTTTTCCATCTTTCAGGTTGTGTGAAACATATGAATGAGATGGACAGTCGTTCATTTGGCTCTGTGCTGCGTAGCTGCAGCTTTCAGTGTGACTTTCACCTGGCGCTACGGGAGGCTGAGGATCGATTTATGAGAAGCCAGCAGTTAAAGAGGACTAGCCGAACTCTAACACACACTCACAACAAAAACAGAAAGAGCACTAGTGAGGAAAAACACAGACTGAGTCACCAACCAGCAGACAGATGTAAGAGATGCCGTCCACACATGGTCTTTCACAATGTCTTTGGGAGTGTTGAAGAATTGCTCTGACCTCAAATGTTTGATAGAACAAGGCATGGCGAACCAGACACACCCTCATGATTTACATTTAGCAGAAGCTTTCATCCAAAGCAACGATGTATGTTGGGAAAACGGTGGAAATGTATAATTGCATACAAAGTCTGATGATCCGATTATATTCTATTTTTTATACAAACTTTTTCAGATGATTAAAATACAAAGAGTGCGTGACGAATGGTTTTGTCGAGAATCGAGTTGCAATTTTATGATAATCCCAGTTATTGCATCTTCACATGCCTTATTCGCAATGCACTTGGTGCTTCTTTTCTGTTCTCTAATTCACTGTTTCTTTCTCCAGGTGTGAGTCTTACACCGCTAAGAAGGCAGAGAGAAATATACAGTAAGTACAGTAATGTTCTTTCCTTCTCTGGACAAAAGAGAAGCTGTAGCTCTCAGATGTGTTTGAGTTTAGAGGAGAGGGGGAGGTAACATTCATAAAGTCTGTTCCACTATAAACATCTGTGAACTGCCCCATACATTTGATAAATGGTGCATATTCATGCAGAGAGCCTGGTTATATTATTGAATAGGGTAGCTATGTAACACATCTACTGTATGCTTTTGACTTTTGTCCGTGTTGCTGAAATGTCTTTCCATCTTTGCTCTCCGTTTTTTCCTTTTGTCCTCCTTTTTCCCCTCAGTCTCACTCATTCCATTCCCTCTATTGCCGAGTTGTGGTCTCCGAGTGCTGTTCAGTTGTTCCGATGTGGCTTTTTTCCCGTAACCTCAAGACTTACTCACTGAACTTTGTAGGGATGTCCTCACTAGATTGTCAAAGGGTAATGCAGTGTCATCCAGTCATTATCCATAATCAAACCTTGAAGAGGTGATGAGGAAGGCGATCATATGATTTTTACATTTCCACTAGTCAAAATATGGCACTAATAAGCAATTCTAATTGGTGCTAATTTAAAAGAATTCTAAAAAGACATTTGACTAGAGTAATTATAATATAATTCTTCTAGATATATTCTAGATATAATTCTTTTGTATTATTATAGTTTTTAACTTATTTGATTATATACGTGTGTGTTAGAGAAAGACAGTTATATAGGAAGATAGTTGGAGCATATGTGTAGGGAAGATGGTTAACTAGATTATAGTTCCCTGTGGGTTCTGACCTCTAGCCTTTGACCTGCTGCTGTACAGACTAGTCATCAGGACTGAGGATGTGTCCTGTTTCACTTTAACAGGACCTGTGTGTTCCAGTCTAGCAATGCACATGTCCACGTACTAAATTTGCATCCATACGTTCACATGCAAAGGGTTTTGTTCCTCTCAAGAGTCGGTGGAATACTGTAACTGTATTGTACCACAGCCTCATGATTTACATTTGCTCCTATAGCAAATGCCTCAGTCCCAAACAAAAGTAAGTCTGATGATCTGTTCACATTCTATTTTTATACAAACTCTATTGAGATGATTAAAATTCAAACAGTATGTGACAAATGGTCTATGGAATCTATATGTGAGTTTATAATTTACCGAGTTATTACATAGAGTTATCTATCTATCACTTGGTATTTTTGATGCATTGAGTGTCTAAATCGCAGTAAGAGAAGTGTTTTTTTCCTCAACATTCACAATGTAATCTGTAAATCATCTGTAAACTACACCATACATTTGATAAAAGCTGCGTATGCATGCAAAGAACCAGGTTATAAGAATGCCCTTACATGCTGAGAGGAATGTCCTGCTAAAAACAGTGCGTATTTTTGTTCAGTAGGATACTAGTGCAGGGTTCAGCACTGTGTGTGCAGTTTCACTGACTGCCCAATATACCTCGCTGCTACCTGTGCAAGTCTCACCATTTGAATTGCTGTTACCAGCATGGACACATTTTGTATGGATTGCTTCGTTAATTCCCCTTATTTCCTCTCTTCTCATTTTCTCTCAGGTCAAGGCATAGAAAAGAACATGGATCACAGCCATCTCAAGAAAACTTCAGAACAGTGTATCCCAAAACATGTACGGTACTATTAGTATTAGGTGAATGATAAACCATAAATCTACACTAACTTAACCTTGCACTGAACCTGGAACATCCTATACTGGTTTAAAACGTTTATTAGGCAAGAAGTCATTCAATGTCCACGTTTATTAAATCTGAGCATTACCAAAGAAAATGCGAATATACAAAATTTAAAGCGATTCATATTTAAAGTAGTGCTGTCAAACGATTGCTCGCAATTAATTGCATCCAAAATAAAGTTTTTAAATTCACACACATGCAGTGTATAGTTGGAAAATATTTACATGTGTATATTTATTTTATATATTCACCTAATTTATATTATGAAATATATACATGCATATGCATGTATTTATATATAATAAATAAAACAGCACACATACATATATTATGCAAAAGTTACTTACTTTGGATGTGATTAATCGTTTGACAACTTACTGTTCGTTTGTTCATATTTGTGCAATTATAAGCATAATGCATATCATCTTTAGTCCCTGTTTGTATCTAAATGTGTGAATTTGTGATGGTTTTCTGCTTTAGTGTGCAGGCAGGTACAGAGAGAAGCATATGTTTTCTGCGGATGAGTTGCAGTACCTCAACATGGGTGTGAAGAGGTTTGGTCACTCGTGGAACTCCATCCTCTGGATGTATCCTTTCAAGCCCGGACGCACCAATGTAGACCTGGCCAAGAAGTACCAACACATGCAGGAATCCCTAGTAAAATATATTTATTTAATTTATTTTTCACCATGGATGCCCAACAGTGACGAACATCGGTTTTCTAAATACTTGTGTGTGATCCTAACAAAGGCTGTCAAAACCTTTTACCTAATATTTTACATCAAAATCACTTGATGCTTCCACCAGGATTTACAGTGGTGAGGATTGGAGGGGGTGCTAAATTTCACAATTTAATAACTGAATTGATATAGAAAACAAGCCATTAACAAACGATCTTACTGACCCCAAACTTTTAAACAGTAGTGAATTTGTTTGGGGAGAAAAGGCATCAGGTGCACCCTTGTTCTGATTGAACGTGAATAGTGGTGATTAAATAAACCAGTAAAATAATGAGCTCACTAAGAGGAAATACCAAAGAAACTGTGGCCTCTTTGGAATGTGGCTGTCACACTGTTGCATAACAATCTGTTCTTCTGATTTTCCTTCTCTGTTCAAAATAACAACATGACAAACATGATATGGCTCAGTGAGATCTACAGGCCACCAGATGTTAGTTATATTATCTTGCCAGTGCCTTCATGGCTGCGCTGCGATATAGCATGTGTTGTGAAAGAAGACCTGTTTCATTTCCCCAGTACTGCTCATCCAGAATCTTGATTGTGTTTTCTCTCTTTTACTGACAGAAAGCCAAAGCCACGGGGTGTGGATCTGTTTGAGGCGGGAGCCAAACAAAACATCACCAGCTGAACTTATTTGTATATATTTGTTACTGGGGTTCTCCCCTTATTTTGCTACACAACAAGGCGTGTTCAAATGTCTTTGTTTGCGCTAAACATATTTAGTTGTTATATTTACTCTCCAATGTAGGCAATGGGTATCTCAGTTATTTGTTTATTTGTTTTCTGGCAAATCCACTTTATTTGCATGAGAGTCCATACCGTATGTGTATTTGAATTCAAGTTCACTTGTTGTGTAACAGTAGATTCCCTAGAGCTATGTCATCTAAATTCATTGCTCTTATGGTTGAAGCACACTAAGCTCTGTTATACAAAGATAATGAGGCATGCATTTCCTTGAGATTCCAGCAAACGGAAGCAGCTTAAAGTTTCATCAAAAACCGCACTACAGTACAGTTCAGTACAGAGAACCCAGTTGAAAGATGTTTGTTTATAATAAAGCCAAAATTTCTTGGGAAAAGAGCCAGAGAGTTAACCCAAAAAAAGGAAAAACTCCCATGAGACCCTTTTCCTCTGGAAAGAATGTAGCCCCTCTCCCCAGAAGCTTTGCTGAGAAAACTGAGGGAGATGGTGTTATATTCCCAGGAAACTCCCATGTATTGGGATTGTTCATACACTTCTGTGTTGAGTTTTATTTCCAACACCAGAGGCGTTGTGGTGATGTTGAATCAAGCTATTGATGGTTTGCTCAGATGTTTGAGAGGATGCTGTAGGAATGCATACCACAAGCAAGATTTGATTAAATGCAAAATACAGATCAAGAAACCGTGTTAATGTGATGTGTTACAGTCTTTATTATCCTTTACTACAATCATTGTATTAATGCACATTCTTTTCCTCTTTCCCATCGGGACACTGAACGGTTCATACACAATCACCAAGAGCTAGAAGAAAATAGACCATCAAGAAAACATACCAGCTGGTTTGCTGCTTGTCAATGAACTGATAGGCATAAGGAATGTTAATTAGATATCTGAGGTGGCTAGCTTTATCTATTTCATGACAGGGTTGTGTAAAACTCAGAACTGTCAGCCTTTATGTTGGAAGGTTAATATTAGTCAATAAAGCTGCTGACTAATATTAACCTACAAACATAAAGGCTTTATATTCTGTGGTCCGAACTTGACTAAATAAGGCTTTGTCAAGCCAAAATTTCGGACAGTGGCATGAAATTGTTTGAACTTTAATTCGGCATCCAGTTTGCTACCTCAATTCAATTTTTGAATGGCACACAACCCTGTTTCATGACTACGTCCTCAGGAAAAAAAACATCTTGGATATTGCTCCGGCATAATTGCACCTAATGATCTTCCAGCTACTGCTGTTTTCTAGTGGCGAGTGTAGTGGTTTATATAAGGTTGACTGCATCAACTGCATTCTGTCCCATGTCTTCCAAAGTGAATGATGGATCTGAGTTAGGGATTGTGGATTCATGGGTCAGTGTACAGTCCAGGAGGTCCTCTGAGGGCTTCTCCACCTTATCCAGACATGCCATAACATGCTTGTTCTCAGCTGGTGCAGGACTGCTATTTTTGTCTTCCACTGCCATCTCACTGGTCATGGCTTCACTCACCATAGTGACTCCAGAAATGAGGGCTTCTGAGATTGGAGATTTCAGCAGGTCATCCAAGAGGCTGGGTTCTTCAAGATTTACCGCAGGATCAGACTTCTGTTCAGGTTCAGGTTCCTTCTCAATCAGGCTGACGGATGCCAACGCGGACTCCACTGCTTCAATACCTTTGTTTACGACATCTTCCACCGGTGCAGCAATCTGTTCAGTGACTGCGTTGACCTTTCCTCCTACAGCTTGTGTAAAGCTCTGCAGAACACCGCTTGAAGAGCCATGCTCTCCAATGGTCTTCTCTTCTGCAGGCATGCTCTCTTCTTGAACCTCACCTCCAGAAGGTTTCTGCTCTGCATTTTCAGCCACAGGTGAGCCCTCAGGTGGACCTACTGTCTCTGCTCCTATCCCTGCTTCACTCTTCTTCCGGCTGAGCTTTGCTCCCATTCTGCCCCCTTGCAATAGAGAGATACAGTTATTAAAACCATCTCAAACAACTATTTTTGTAGCTACACAACACCCAACAATCTAGTTTCTACACAAGAGGTTATCACTGGGACAAGGACAAAAGTTTCACAGTGAAGGACTATAAATATGACTACAGATATTGTAGATACAGATACACTAGAAAACATTACTTGGAGGTTGCTTTTGCAGAAATGTCCAAAAATTAATCAGGAAACATTAGTCACATTTTGAAAAGGTTTTTAACTTGTAAGTATCATAGTCAGGGTATTTTGCATATAATTATGTAAAAACATCAGTCAGGGGAACATGTAAAACAGAAAATTAGCATACCTATATATATATATACGGAAAAACAGTATGCTGGATAAAAGGAGTTATAAAGCTTGGTTGCATGGTTTAAATTTTAGACATCTGAACATCATGTTCTTTTGTGGTTAAATTGGTCACTAAATAGGGAACAGAAACAAGCACACTGATGGATATGAATGGCATCCATTGGAATTTATGTAAATAAAAATAATAAAAAGTTTTTTTGTTTTGCATACTCTGGACATTCAATAATAATAAATAATTACTGCTATTCATTTATTTTTAAATATATAAGTACATATATTAGTTTAGCCTATAAGACAATTTAACCTCTTTATCTCAGCCACACCTTCCAGCTGCTAAAGTGCTTTTTGAACATGAGTCTCATCTGGGGACCACACTCTTGAAAAGAGATTTACAGCATAATTTAAACTATCAAATGAGATTTTTAAAACAATTAACCCTGAATCAGCATAGTGGAGTTTAAACCCATTATAATTTCCCCCACTGACGTGGCATCAGAGCTGAGACAAAGCAGAGTCTTACTGAGACCAACGATAAGCAGGATACTTTATTGTACTAATCCAAAATAATAAACATTGCATGCGTGGCCAATCAAATGGTCAATTAAGTAAAAACCTACCTTCGTTGAACAGTAAGTGAGTAGAGACGCGTGCAGAGGCAGGATCTGGGATGGAGAGACTGACTGTGCAAAAAGAGGAAACTCTCAGATAGTGATGCACAGTTTCCAGACGAGTCCTTTTTGAGCCGATTCTTTTCACTGATTCACTTGAGCCGATTCAAAAAGCCATTTGTGTGACGGACAGTAAAAAAACAGAAACTTAATTTAAAAAATAATAATAATTGCGAACAAGTAACTGTAAACTTAAAGTATTTACGTTTGACTATGCTAAAACACTTTCACGAGCGCGAGAGCAACAGATCGCGCGCCTAAAATAAACTTGTATCTCAGAGTATTCATTTTTAACAAACAATTAGCTCACTGTGTTTAAGGACCAACACAACTGCGTATACATTAAAACACAAAACAGTTCAATTCCACACATCTAGGAAAAGAATCCGTTCACTAAAACGAACCGAGTCGTTCAAATGAATCGGATCTAATCCTATCCCTGATTGACTCCCTCCGTCAACAGAACTGTTGGAAATTTACGTGCTCCACAGACACTCCCTGGCCGCCCTCGTGCACAGCGTCAGCAGCTTTAAAATGTGGAACTATTGATTAAAGTGAGTCATTTTCTGCCTCTTTGACTGCACAAACGGTTCAATGATGCCCAGGCATTCAGAGCTGTATATTTACATTGACACAGTTACACAAACACAATACAATTACTGATCCAAACATTTTACAGACAGCATTTAGTATTTCAGGAAGTAGCCTATAGATAATTTACTGCTTACAGCATCCTGCTGCTGGAAATAATCCAGAAATAAAAAAGGCTTAGGACAAAACTGCCATTACGTTTCCCCCCGATAAAATGATAGATTTTGCAATATTTTGCCTATTTATTTATTTATGCTGCTACTGCTATAATAAATTGTCCACAAGATGGAGACACAGAGTTGTGGATCATTTTGGCAGCGTAATATATGACAGTAATTTGAACTTTTTTGCATTTTTTGAAATGACCTTACATGACCCTGAGATGTCTTTCTTTGAATATTCCAGATCTTCATCTCTATCCTTCTCTGTTTGTGCAGTCATCTGTGTTTTTGCTATGGATGATGGCAGCTGTTGCTGTTAGCAGTAATTACAGAGCTGTGAGAACTATCTGCTTGTGTAATGAGTGTGAGGGACAGAGATGAAGCTGTTATCACTCTTAAGTCTCTCAATCCCTTCATTTCAGTTCCTCTCTCTGTGTCTGTCACAACATTGTCATGCTGTGTCGTCCTTTTTCGGAGGAAGCTCAAGTAAATACCCAGAGATGATTAGAAACATATGTTTCGGAGGAAAAACAGTAGCAGAGTTGTAGTGCTGGCCTGCTTTTGTTTCCCAGCTCTCTAATTTGAGGGTTTCTGTTTTGCAATTGCCCCTTCGATTCTGTTGAGAAGGAAACAACATATACATAGATTTCCTTCTATAAAAACACATTTGCTTCTTTTATTGCAAAGTAAAGCCAAAAAGCTTGAAACTTTAGATGCAGCGGTTGCTGTCATGTACCAATCCAGCCAGATATAAGAGATTCATTGTCATTCAGAGCATGTGTAACGATAATGCCTTGGGTCTTATCTATTGTGTCTTTGATCACATGTGTAGCCATAGATGTGTCTGATGATGTAACTCATGGGATTTTATAAACAGACTGAGATTTGACTACAGAAATCATTAAGTTTCCATCAAGGTCACGTTTCATCTCAAGATTATGAGCTCAAACGGATGCGGTCCGCTGTAAATAAGGATATGACTTTTCAGGATAGTAAAAGAAATGTTGCCTATACCTAGATGAAGACCAGTATGTGTTTCTGACCTCTTTGCTGATGGCTTTAATGTGTTTTGCAGGTTATTTTTAGTCTGAGGGATGTTAAAAGATTTGCTGAAGTCTCAGACTGCTTGACATCAGGACTTCAGTGAGATAGATTCTCTCCATCTCGCTCCACCATGTTCTCACAGAGAGATGCTGTGAAAATCTGAGTGATCATTTGCGCATTTTTAATACGTCAGTTTGATTTAAATGATTTGTTGTGTGCTAAAATAGGAAATAAGACAATTTAGCAGATAAACATATAGATGCAGTTCAGTAAATAACACAATAAGGAATTACTCGATTGTAAAGAATGCTATGAGAACCATTCTTTCTGAGAACAATACCAGAGTCAACATCACACATCCATTCAAATATAAGAAGAAAATCGCTTATGTCTTCAATGTGATACTTAAATTGTGTGCCCTGTCACATGTTATAGTCTAATCCAGAGTCCTTCCTGGATTTAACCCTTCAAATCACATACACATATGGCTGCCTATACAGGGTTTATCTAACATGTGTTCTGTGCATATAACATATCAGGTGATCTTAAGCGTCATATATGAAGCATGCATTGTTCCTAATTCTGATAAGAGGATATTGGAGCTGATATTGTGGTTGTGTATTATGGGACTACATATTAAGTGTGTATTAGAGAGAAATAGATAGTTTTGATAAATCTGAAGGATACAAAACCTTTGGCTGCTCTGCTGAGCATGTAAAAGATTTAATACTGAGTGTAATACTGTGTGTGTGTGTGTGTGTGTGTTGCTATATGGTTGGCATAAGTGTTTGTGTTTCTTCTGGTACAATCCAGTTGGCTTACATGCATACTGTCTAGTTTAAAACACAAACATACTTTTATTTAGATTTAAGTCTGAATTTGCTAAAATGCAAACTTTTAATTAATTAAAAGGATTTAAAGGTCTGGGTTCACCGGCAGGTCACACATTGTTGTACTTCCTTGGTTTATTTTTCTGCTTTGAAATTAGGTTTGCTGACAGGAAATCAACTAGCAAATTCTCTCTCTCTCTTGCTCTACAAAGCACCAGATTAACAAAAAAGATTTTACTCTTTTCTTAATCCTTCAACACTCAAGCAGACGCGACAGCAAGATTGACTTATCTGAAATCACATGCAGACAAATACACATAAGTCATGAACTTAGATGCTGATGCTCTTTTTGATCTTTGAGTATTATCTTAATTAAATGTGATGTTTAATTGCATACTCAAATCATATTACATATACGTTTTTGTAAAGCATTACAAGGAAACACCTCATTACACAATATTAAGGGATTAGTGCATCCAAAAATGAATTTTGCAGAAAATATTCAGACGCAATTCAATATGTAGATGAGTTTCTTAATCAGAAGACAATGTAGCATTCCGTCACTTGCTCACCAGAAAGACTGGAGTGTTTGGAAAGTTTGGACTCTTATTCTGGCGGCACCCATTCACCTATTCCAGTGAAGCAATAATTTGCTGATGAACATTTTGAAGGTGAACCATTACTTAAAAAACAAGAAACAGAACAGTAATTGTGCATTGATTAAAGTCATTTTTGTTCTTTTGGAACTGCTAATATGCAAAATATTGCACAAATGTTAATTGCATCCAATTTTACTTCCATAACGTGATCCTTAACACTAAGAACGTGGCTATTCCAATTCCTCAATAATAAATAAAATACGACAATGACATGAAAACAAACGTTTTCTCCTTGTTTTTGCTTTTTAGTTTTCGGTTTACGGAAACAAACCCAGCATGCTGTGCATAACAGCTGTATCAAGCATTCATCCATGCCCGTATGTGTTATTCTGTTAAGTAACACACGGTAGGTAAACCTGGCCGAGTGTAGAATGCTTCCCACGGTGGTTGACTTCAGCACAGAGTGGCTTTATTGCCTTATCTAGGCCATTGTAAATGAATGTGGCAGAATCTCTATTCTCAGGTGAGAATCTCATCTTCTCTGTCAGAGATGAAAGGGAGTTTCAGCTTCATTTGAATTGCAAATAAGTGCCATCATACTTCACTGGCAGCTTAAGTTATTTATGAAAGCTCTTTTCATGTTAGTTGTCAGCAGGCATGGTCTTGTTGGGCCATGAATGAAAAATAACTTTTCTGTGATCATTTAAACGGTGCTTGTATTTTAACTGGTTTGAACCTTAATTTAAAAGGCTTTGATAAACTTTCTTTCCATTTTACAGCGCCAGAGTTTACTTTTGAAACTTGTAGCCTGAAGTTAAACAATTCTGGGATGTTAAGTGAATATTGTTAAACATACAGTGTTAAAAATGATTATGCATCATTAGCATTCAGCACACAATTATGGGAAATAGATTTGCCAGTTTTGCAATATATTCCCACATTTAAGCCTTTAATATGGGCAAAAATGATAAATCTAATCGCTCGACACATTTATTAACATTTTGGAGACATATTGATTACTTGTGGATTGTTGTGATGTTTTTATCAGCTGTTTGGACTCTCATTCTGACGGCACCCATTCACTGCACAGCCTCCACTGGTGAGCAAGTGATGTTCTCTGATGAAGAAACAAACTTATTTGCATCTCGGATGGCCTGAGGGTGAGTAAATGTTTGCAAATGTATATTTTTGGGTTACTTATTCCAACTTTAAATGCATTTGTTTCATGTGCATCGTTTAAAAAAGCACAAATTGTTATGTGCAGTTTTACAGTAGATGCTGTTTCTGTGCTGCCTCACTTCTGGTACAAAACACAATGCAACATTAATAATTAATATTCTTAAGTTTTATCAACCAACAGTTGAACACTTACGACTTATTGCAGTTAAACATGAATATATTTAACATGCATAAAATGAAAATGATCATGCATCTTTTAAAATACAATTATGAGGAATATTTGTAAACATGTGCCAGTTTAAATGGATCCGAGATGATCCCCACCTCCAAGCCTCTTTAAAATTATGGGCATGATCATAAATCTGATCTCTAATAACCACATGATTTGTGGCATCATACATGTTTGTACCACAAACACTGTGAGATAACTGACAGTACTTATAGTGTGCGACAAACCTTGACAGTCAATGCATTTGCGTGATCAGGCAATGAAAGTCAGATATTATTAGAAGTCATATCCCTCCTTACAGCATCCATGTAATCAGCTTCAGTCCCCATACTGCTTATCAGGCATTCATGGGTGGGACAGACCCCTCCGAGAGACCAGTGTTAAGTCTCAAATCCCTTGTTTCCAACAGCTGTGCGGACCCCATCCGCAATATTATGAATCCTACGATCAAGACTTAGCTTGTGAATATTACTTAGGTCATGTGGATGTTTCTTAGTAATCTTCCTAGAGCTGTGGTTCTCAATCCTGGTCCTGGCTGGAGTAATGTATATTTTAGACGCCTTCTAATCTAAAATAACTAATCAACTCATTAATAGAGAGTTCAAGACCCGGAATATGTGTGTCCAGTAAAAGAGACACCCAAAAACGTGCAGTGCTGGTGGGCCTGCTGGACCTGGATTGATAAACACTGCAGTAAACAGCTCTCTTGCATTTAGTGGAAAGTTGCAATGCTACATCAAAACATTAAACTAGCGGCAGCTCTGACTTACCTCAGCCCTTAGTGCCTAAAGCAGTTTGGATGCTGCTGTGTGTATTTAATTCTAATTTATAGTTCATCATTTTATGCATAATTTTTAATTTTATAAATCAAGATTAAAAAAAATACATATGTTTTAATATCTGCAATATAAACCATTTTTTATGGTTATATATTTAAAAAAATCTATATTTCTGCAGCTATACAGTAAGTTGTTTGTGCATCATTAAAAGCCTGTGTAAATATATGTTATCGTAGTATATGTGAAGCTTCAGATATACGCTGTGCCGCCTCGCATCAGTAGGGCGGATATTTCTAATTTATAGTTTCTTATTTTTATGTACAATTTCATTATTTCACATTTATATTTATAATTGAAGAATTACATATCTGGAATATAAACCATTTTATTTAGTTCTATATTGTTATATGTTATATAAATATATATTTCTGCAACTATAATTTGTCCATCATTAAAAGCCTGTGTAAAATACACATTTTTCGTAGTAGCCTGTACGTTTAGATGCAGCTTCTGTGCCGCCGGTACATAAAAGTATTCTGACCTAATTAATATTCATGAGTATTAATCAGCAGTTGAATGGTGCAGATTTAGCGCCTATCAGCCAATCAGTTGCACATACTGCGCTTAGGTCATGGAAGTAATTAATATTCATGAGGCCAGCCATCTCCTCCCTCCTCGGTGTCACAATGAGAAGTGGCTTTTCAGCAGCGCGTCGCTCAGGAGTTTCGGCGTATACAGTTGTTTTAGAGCCTCCAAATGGATTGTTTCCTATTTATTCCCGGAAAGAGATACTTCTTTATTCATGGTATCTGTTGCAGAGCCCTATTGAAAATGTAGATAACAAACAATCTCACGAGAGTAAAAGTGTTCAGTGAAAGTGGAAATGCATGAAGGTAAGTTCATGTTTAATTTACTGATGTTGTTGATGAATGCTACTTTTGGTCTAAATCTGATGCCAGGTTGTCTGTGCGAATGTCAAACATGTTTTGAGAATATGGCATTACAGTAAAGCACTGTGGTTTTACCATGGTACAAACAGTGATGGTATCCATCATAATTGTATGTCCCCCTCCATTTAATCATTTGCCAATTATTATTAGCTTTATAAGTTTCACATATGTGGAAAAAGTAAAAAAATAACTTTAAAATTGAATTGGTTGTGGTTTGACATTTTTTTACATGTTACTCCAAATTGTTTAAAAGAATACCATAGTATTTTAATGTGACCATGGTAACACAACAGTATTTTTTTTAACCAAAGTTTGGCTGAATTTTGCATCATGAATCATTTAGAGAATAATTTTTTTTTTTTCCGCTCTACTGTATGATCAGCCAGCCCAGAATGCCTTTGGTAAAGTTAAATCAAACCAGGCTGACTACAGTTCATATGTTAGTCTGTGAAAATACAGCAGATTACACAAGTCCTCCACAAACTCCTAATAAAACCACACATTCATGACATCATTCATCAAGTCATAGTCTCTAATAGCTTGGAGCTGATGCAGTTATGCACTTAGTTTAGTGAGAAATGGCATCAAAAACATCAGCGTTTGATTAGCTAACTCTCCATACCTCACGTCATGAAAATCACATGTGATGTCCTGGCCAACACGCGCTGCAGTCATTGTGAACACCTGTGTCGTCAAGCCTCATCAATGATGCTGGGCTTGAGCTCTGATTGCCAAATGTCCTGGGTTCAGATCTTAGGCTGGTGTCATTTTCCCTTTTTTACTCAAACTCTGTATGTGTGGATCAGGAGTGTTACATTTTTATTTTAGGCTTGATGAATGTGACCTGAACATCCACATCCCACTGTGAACGTCCATTTTTCAAGGGCAGACAATAATTACAACACATTAGTAAGGTGTCTGAATGTAATAATATTCATATGAAAATAGTGCATTTATTTTTTCCCAGTTTGGGGTCAGTAAGAGATTGACTGATTGCTTGCTTTATTTCGAATCATTTTATTCATTAAGTAAACCTATTTAACATTTTTTACGTTTTATATAAATGTTGTTGTTTTGAACTTTTTCATCAAAGAACCCTGAAAAATATTGCCACTTTTTCCACCGAAAATATGAATCTGCTCAATTGTTTTGAACATTGATAAAAGTAATAGGCTAATTGTCTCTTAAAGAGCAGGTAATATGGGTTTTCAAAAAATATCTTCTTTAGTTTGTAATGTAATGTTAGCTGTCCTTCGATGTAAACCGTCTGTAAAGTTGTTAATCAAAAGAGTGCATGATAAAGAAAGATAGATTTGCGTCGACTCAGAATCGCCTTAACGAGTCGTTACATGTTCGAATCTTCTGCCTGTTACTAGTGTACGTCACTAGTAAGGTAACATATTTGCATAATCCCCGCCTGCCCACCAAATAACAACTGATGATCTGGGGCCTGTTTCAGAAAGGAGGTTAAGTGAAGTTAACCCTGAGATAAGAGAAACTCTGGGTTTTCCGTTTCAAAAAAGGCAGGTTTGTCAAACCCGAGAAAGCAGGGTAACTCGAGCCTGTTTCTGAAAGAGAGGTAACTATTACTCAGAGTCAGTTACCGCGGTAACTTACTCTCTGAACCTAACCTGGTCGGGAGCAGGAGTTTCTGTCAGTCTCCTCCCCTTTTTTTAAAGACAAAGCGGTATTTCTCGCCGTAGCCTTAGTCATGCAATGCCCACATTTCAGACACAAACAGTGAAGAAAGTTACGAGAATGGCTTGTCCTTTTTTGGAGGATCCCATAGACGAAGAGGCTGTAACGTTATTAATTCGAAGAGAATTACAGGATTTTGAGACCCAGAGTGGATCTTTTTGTCTTTTCCCTTGTAACGGTGGTGTTGTGTGGTTGAGCTATCCGGGATAATTGTCAAAAATTTGTAACAAGTAGCTACTTGTCTGGCGCCCGAACATTAATAACCAATTGTTGTTTTTTAATTTCTTTTTTGGAGTTTCCATTTTTAAGTTAAGTAAATTTGATATATACATTGAAATGTGGTCTAGTGGTTCGGATTCAGCACCCGGATTCAAATTTTTATATTTATTTTTTTGCTTAAATAACAAGTAAAATAATTGTTTTGGGCAACCACCGTTACACCCTGTAACGTTACATTTTTGTTTGAGCGTTACAGTTTTTGTTGCTATCAATTAAGTTACGTATATCCATAATCAAATCCATTCTTACATCACTAACATCGCCAATCCTGGCCGTACTCTCACATTTCTTTGCTAATGGAGTAAGTAAGGCCACTGTATGCACTGTATGCATTTAAAAAAACTTGACATGCTCAAACCTTACCTGACTGAATTATATTCAGCTGCTGCCATGTTCTTTTAATACCTGCAGGATTGCACCTACATGACAATTACAATTACATTCAATAACATGGTTTTAATTTGATATTACTGCAAAAATAATATTAGCTTAAATAATATTAATAATAATATTAATATTATCTTCAAATAATTAGCTTGCAACAGGGACATGCACTGTAAGCAATTAATGGGATCATTACTCGTTCTAAAATGTTTAGTTCTGCTTACATTCTAAAGGTTATATCCACTTGATCAATAAAAGGACTGACACATAAGTGCACTTTTAAATCTTTTAAAATCTTTCTTAAACATTTCCACTGAACATTAGGTTAAAATGCATTCTTGTTTTATCAAATTTGTTGTAGAAACTATTCAGTAGCCTACTTTATGTAAAAATAAAAAGGTCAACCGAGATTTAATTGTAAATTGACACATTAACTTGTGCCGATGCAGTGGTGTTGCTTTTATTTTTAAATATTTGCACATATTTGCTGTAACTTTGCATGAGCATATCAAGTTCAGCTTTCTTTTTCAGATGTTGCCATGGTGACTCGTAATAATTGATAATGCCTTTTCATAGTCGCGGTGTACGAGCTTAACTCTGAGTCGGTCTACTCTGAGTTGATTGACCTTACTCAGATCAGCTGTTCTGAAACCCAAAACTCTGAGTTAGTTTAAACTCCGAGTTGTTTGAACCTCCTTTCTGAAACGGGCCCCTGATCTGAGCACTTCCGCTAGTGTAAACATCATGTGGAGAAGACGCTGTGAAAGTAAGTGTGTTTTATATTTATTGCCCAATGCCGAGTTCAGACTGCACGATTTTCAAAGTAGTCGCGTCACAGATCTTTTCACACCGCATGACTATCTGGGGTCTGGGGTAGTATTCAGTCGGTGCTGTTCTCACAATGCGTGATTGATCTGAAGATTGACCTGACTGAGGAAGAATCGCCGGCGATGTTGTCTCACAGCGCAAGAAGTGGCATGGAAACAAGTGTTCTCACTTGAGACTGGGATTATTGTTAAAAAATAGTAGCGTGCAAGAAGCTTGCTATATAAATTGCATGTGCGCTCATTTGCAGTGAAAAGAAGAAAAAGAAAGAAAGATTATGGAGGAGGATATACCGTCTATACCTTCGTAACTCGTCCCCCAACTCCCTGTTGCCCTGGATGCTCTCTCATTGGCTGTAAGTAATCGCAGATGTTGTTTTCAGTCAGAACACATTCACACGGCACGATTCTGAATCTCCGATAGGTCCAGATATTTAGCATGCCAAATTCTCTCAGATCGTGTCTTTGATAGTTCACACTGTGTGATTGTCACTCGCGTGAACGAGCACCGACTAGCCTGTGATTTTGAGCATTTGTCTGTGATTTCTCAAAACCCGTCGGCGAGTCAAAATTGGGGCTTAAATCGCGCAGTCTGAAATTGGCATTATTTACGGCATATATGTTAATTCATTCTCTGCCAGCAGGAGGCGCTGTTGTTGCGGTAGAGATTAGGTTACCCTGGTAACACTGTATATGAAGCAGCTCCGCTCGCAAACAATGATTTATCAGGCATTACATGCAAAATAAAATGAAAATGACGTTCAAAATTTCCTGAAGTGGTACAAACGTGAAACGTGCGGTGTCAAAACCTTGTGAAAAATCTATTTGTGGCGACCAATTAAACAGACTTGGGCAACTGACCAATCAGAACAGAGTTGGCGTATAGAAGGGAGGGGCTTACAGATCTTAAGATCAAAATTGATTCAAACGAACCGTATCGAAGTTCTAAAAATAATACATTATCTGAACCTAGATGCATTTAAACCTGTTTTAGAGGACTCCAACACAATATTAGGATACTTAAAAAAAAAAACATATTACCTGCTCTTTAAGCAGCAAATTAGCATATTAGAATGATTTCTGAAGGATCGTGACACTGAAGACTAATGATCCTGTGCATAACAAGAAAAAGTAGATTTGAAACTCTATTAATTTTTCAACATATCTGAGTTGTATTTGTGCATCTTGTTAAGAAAAGTTCACTGGATGTCCAAGATGCCCAGGACTTTGTAAATATGCAGCATTTTTGTTATCTTGCAGCCTTGATTCTGCTTATCCTGATAGAGGAGGGCTTCGCACTGGCACAGAAGACGCAAGGTTGGTTTAAATAGGAACTCACGCATGCAAAGCCACGTGCTTAAATTTGAGTCTGAGAGAGACTGAAACGGAAAAAGAAATTGCAAGGAACATTTAATGAGTCTTTCCCATCTGTTTTGCTTTAATAACCATTGCCTTTAATGTAGATCATCTTATGTGTGTGTATCCTGTTAGCTTTGCCCCAGAATGTGGCTGTTGAGGATAAGAAACCGGCTCACTGCGGGACTTTGATCCAGACGGCTAATGGAGGATCATTCAGTTCTCCAAACTACCCCAACACTTACCCTCCAAACAAGGAGTGCGTGTACATCCTGGAGGGTACGAGTCTCACTTCCACAAGCTTCCACAGACACTACTTGTCCTATTTGTTGCTTGGGGAAAATATGCACTGCATATATAATCATTCGAAAGTTTAGGGTCCTTGCTGAATTAATGGAGTAGTTCACTTGCAGAATAAAAAATTACTGATGATTTTTTTCATCAAGAGCCCTTTGAAGCTGCATTAAAACTGCAGTTTGGACCTTCAGACAGTTTCTATATGGAGAAATCACATTCCTCAAAAACCTTAACAAACATCTTGGATGACATGGGGGTTGGTAAATTATCAGGATTTTTTTTTTCTGGAAGTGAACTAATGCTAGTGCTGTCAAACTATTAATCGCATCTAAAATAAAAGTGTTTGTTTGCATTATATATGTATGTGTACTGATTTTATTTATCACATGCACACACAGAGCATATATTTTTGAATATGTTTACATGTATTTGCATATATTTGTATTTATATAGATTCTGTCATATTAACATAAAATATTTTTCTAACTTATATGCATGCATAATAAAGGAACTCAGTATATATATACTGCAAAAACATTCTGATAATAAGAAAATTAAGAGTGCATTTAGAAAAACGGATAACTCTTTAACGGATGCTTTTTTAAATCCTGCATCCCAATTAATAAAAATAAAATCAAATCAAAAAATCAATTTTACTAAATAATAATAACTAAATGATGCATGTAATTAATGCAATAAAACAAAGCAAAAAACATTTCTGGACATTTATAAAAACAGAGATATCTGTTTTTGCAAATAAACTGTTTAAGATTCTTGGTGATTTGTGAAGATCATGTGACACTGAAGAATGGAGTAATGATGCTGAAAACACAGCTTTGCATCACAACGATAAATTGCGTTTTCAAAACAAAATAAAATAGAAAACCCATATCCCAGTATAACTGATTTTACTATATTTCATTTATCAAATAATTGCAGCCCTGGTAAGCATAAGCACCCCAAGCGTTTGAACAGTGGTGTATATTTCTCAGACGCAACAGTTGTTCATGTTATAATCTTGCTTTCTCATCTACATCAGCCCATCCACGGAAGAGGATCCAGCTCGTCTTTAATGACATCTACTACATCGAGCCGTCCTTTGAGTGCCGCTTTGATAATATTGAAATCCGTGATGGGCCGTTTGTATTCTCTCCGTTGATTAATCGGTTCTGCGGGGCGAAGAGTCCGGGAGTTGTGACCTCTTCTGGACGCTTCATGTGGATCAGGTTTACCAGCGATGAAGAGCTGGAGGGACTGGGCTTCAGGGTGGAGTATTCATACACTGCAGGTAAATGCATCTTGCAGATCTTCATGCATCTAGATCTTCGAATCTTTAACTCGAATGCCTGTTTTCACAGCTAGTTTTTAAAAAAAAAAAATCCTTTCTGGCATACAGATCCTGACTTTCATCTGCATATCGGGGGACTCTTAAATCCCATTCCAGGTAAACAGAAATTATTTATATATGTACTATCTTTTAGTTCACCCCAAAATGAAAATCCCCCCCCCCAGCTAGCGGATGTTTACAACTAGAGGAAAGTGTAGCCATGTGTTGTGATACTCTGTGAAATATCAGAAGACGTAACTCGGGGGAGAAGAATGGTTGAAAATAAAAAAAATCCTCCTCACATCACAAAACTAGGGCTGGGCGATATATATCAAACGATCCCGCCAGTAAAGCCGGTTCTTTGATTAGCAGTAAATCTGCATCAGCTGTTTTTAAATGCAGCGCCAGTTTATGAACAGAGCCGTAGATCACTGCCAAGCTACGCGTTGCGTTTCGCGGGTGATTCAGTGGCGCAGCTTCTGTTCATAAGCTGGCGTTCCTTTTGAAAACAGCTGATGGAGATTTACTGCTAATCAAAGAACCGGCTTTAATATATCGTTCGATATATATCGCCCAGCCCTATGCAAAACTAAAGTTGAGCCACTGATGTCACATGGACGGTTTTACTGCTGTTACACACACACTTGACCTTCTATCAATTGCATATTTATTCTCTAGCTGCTAGTTTTTCTCACTAGCTTTCTTTTTTCTATTCTATCTGCTTGTTTCTTAAAAAAAAAAAACACCTTGCACTGCATTAAAGGCTAACCGAGACTTGCATGCTGTAGCTCTTTAGTTGGTTTTGATTGCTTCTATTGTCGTCATTTGTGAGTCGCTTTTGACAAAAGTGCCTTCTATATGAAAAAATAGAAATAGAAAAAAATAGTATGGGGCGGGTGGTAGTTATTCAGGAGTGTTTGTACACTTATCTCTTTGAATACAAACGTCTGCGCTGACTACTTAAGTGTAGTCCGGGTGTGCGTTCACTGCTGTGTGTGTGTGTGCACTTGGATGGGTTAAACACACAAATTCCTAATATGGGAAACCATACCTGGCCACATGTCACGTCCTTTCCTTTCCTTAAATAGCATTTTTAAAGAATCATGCATTTTATGGCTTTACGTTTTACATAAACCTTTGTGCTGTTAGTAGGTGATTGAAAGTTTTTGTTGGTCTATGGCAAACATGTATTCGATCTCTACTAACCTACTATCTAGCACATCCTTCAGAAAGCACTTGTGATTAGAGTTTCTTTAAATGTTTGGCTATCTATCGGAATGATTTTTCACGCACCCTCTTTTTCAGTTGCTATGGTTACTTCACCCAACTAATATAAATCTAAATTCCATCTTTAGTGCATCGCTTATATAAACTCCTGAATATTTCAGTGCCCTAGAATTTATTAGTATTACTTTTCCCAGCTGCTGCCTGCAGACTCTCAGGTCTCTTCTCAGGTACTTGAAATATATAATGTTATAATGCTATAATGTTTAATTTAGTTTTCTCGTCTTGTCAGACTGTCAGTTTGAAATGTCTGGATCAGATGGCATAATCAGATCTAGTCAAGTTGAGGAGGAAAACAAGGTGAAATCAGGGGAAGCGGTGGATTGTATTTGGACCATACGAGCTCCACCGATGTCTAAGGTTAGTGATGCAGCTGTGATGAAACATCTGTTTCTCTCACAGATTTGTAACGGATCGTGTAAACTCACTGACGTCGAGACATGGAATGAAGTTGTGTAAGATACAGGATAACACACAGACAGCTGGTCATTATCATAAAATAAACCCCTCTATCAAAGACCCCAAGGACATGCACAATATGACTGGCTTTTGCATTCAGTATTTCAATTGAGTACATTTGAATATTTAGACATTTTAATTAATGGCTTTTAGAGAAGCTTAGTCAGGGCAAGAATCATAATCTTGATGATTTTGGTAAATTTTAGGATCACAATCATCTATCACAAATACTTGTTGACTCCAGAACATGCATTTATTGAACATTTTTTAAAGAACTTGTCTTTTTAACAAAGGATCTTTAAACATAATTCAACTCAAAAACAAATGAAATAAAAATATGATAATTAAATAAAGTAAATATATCATGCATATAATAATATGCATGAAAAATAAATAAAATGATGCGTATATATGCATTTAAAAATATAAAAATTGAATGTAATAAAAATACAAATAAACTTGTATTTTGTTTCCTTATCAAATAAATAAATAAATTGACATTATTTTATGTAAGAAGAACATCACTGTAGAGACATTAAACTAGCACAGATATGCAGGAAATAGGTGGCCTGTGAAAATGAAGACTTTACATAAAAAATATTTTGCAATGGAAATGCTGTGAATAGAATAAAACTTTCATTATATGTACTTATAGTGGCATTAACTGTCTCTTTGTCTCTCTATCAGATCTATCTCCGCTTTCTGGACTATCAGTTGGAGAACTCCAATGAGTGTAAGAAGAACTTTGTTGCAATCTATGAAGGCAGTAATGCCATTGAAGATCTAAAGGCCAAGTTCTGCAGCACCGTTGCCAACGACATCACGCTTGACAACGCTGTGGGCGTGGTCAGAATGTGGGCCGACGAGACCAGCAAACTGAGCCGCTTCCGTATGCTCTTCACGGTCTTCGCTGAACGTATGCACTTTTCTACCTTTTTAGGCTCTGCAGTTTTATTCGAGTAATGGTTCATCCAGAAATGGAAATTCAGTCATTACTTACTCATCTTACTCTGTAATTTATCCACTGGAGATTTTAAAAACGGCTTTTGGATGAATCTATCCTTTCTCTAGAAATACATTGTAACCAGGGCTGTGCAGAGAGGTTAAATGGGGTGGGTGCTCAAAGTTTAAAAAGAGGGCAGATAGTATAGGCTAAATAATTCACATTCATGACTAACGTAATACGTAACGCTTAACAAACTCTCGGCAATATCAACAAGTCACTCCCCTACACACCTCTCTCCATGACGGTAACTGTTACACTTTTATATAAAAGTGCTGTCTTGCTTAAATGACACAAAAATAAGTAAACTCTAAAGAAATCCGTACCCGGCTCGTAACTAGCGTGCTCTGCCCTCACGGGCAAGCATTGGTTAATGGCAGTCATGTGACTGATGCGAGCCAGATCCGTTTATTTAGCAAAATTTAGATTAATAGTTAGATTTCTTGTTGTGGGGCAAAGACAGGGATCCATACACACATACACATAAAAAACAAAAGAAACCCCAATAAAAGGGCACTTGAGGCATCCCTCTGCACGTGCCTGATTGTAACTATAAAAAAAGAACTGTAACTGTGCTTCAGTAGTCTTGCATGGCAAACACAATTAGGCTGACCAGTGGTGCTAGGTTTCAAACATGCTGTGTGAGAGGTCCATCATGTGGACAGTATTGGTATCGCATCCTCCATGTGGCTTTTATCTCTTTAAAGAGCCCCTATTATGGGTTATGAAAGCTTCATATTTTGGTTTTGGGAGTCGTAACAACAGGTTGACATGCATGCAAGGTCAAAAACACTTTCATAGTCTTATATTACCCTAATGTTTCATCGTTAACACAGAAAGGCTTTGGACTTGTTTTAGCGATTCAGAGTTGACTCTTTCTTCTGAGAGACAACAACTTTACACATGTTGCACTTTCAGATTTATATCTTTGCATGATGTTTTTATTCACTAGGGGCTACGTTTTTTTGCAGCTCCGTGTTTGGCCAACACATTCTTCTGTCACAGCAACATGTGCATCAACAACACTCTGGTTTGTAATGGCGTTCAGAACTGTGTGTTTCCGTGGGACGAGAACAACTGCAAAGGTAGAGTGTGCTTTCACGTGCCAGTTCACATGCACAGGCTTTCTTGAGAACATTAATGGATGGTTTACAAACAAATGTTTTTATCAGTAACGGTAACTAGTTATCAGTAACTATCAGTATCCAAAAATAAAAATGTATTCATCCTAATAACTTCTAATATAGACGTCAATGGTGACCCAAAACAGTCTGGTTACACACTTTTTTCAAAAATAGTTGTGTTCAGAGTAAAGAAATTCATAGAGGTTTGGAACTACTTGAGGGTAAATGAAGTTTGGGTGAAGTATCATTGGTTAAAGGGTTGTTACACAGTGGAGAAGTGCCACAAACCCTGGTTATGCAAAGCAGTAATAAGTATTCATAAATTCAGTTTTATTGTTATTCTTCTCATTTAGGTGGAGAAATATACATTTTCTTCTGCTTTCTTTTGTCTTTGTTGCCCTTGTCTCTCTCAGAAAAGAAGTCTAAAAGTTTCTTCCAACAGATGAGTAAAACTCATGGCACTGTGATTGGAGTATCGTCTGGTGTTGTCCTGCTTCTTCTCATCATATCTGTATTTATACAGATGAAACAGCCGAGAAAGAAGGTGACTATTCGTATCAAAATCACCATTTAGAATGAGAAATGAACACGTATAGATTATTTTTTTTAATGCAGGTTTAATTATTTTTTTTCCCTGTTCTTCAGCTACAAATATACATAAGCTGTTTGCAGGTTGAAAAAGCAAATGCTGTGGCTCTATCAAAACAATAGCAGTGCTTTTATCTATTTGAGCTTCCTGACACAGAAATATTGACTCAGCCCTTGTTGTGACTTTGTGCTGTTTGTGTGACCAATGGCAAGGGCAAGTTTTTGGAAAACCTTTATTTTTTGTAGTTTAAAATGATTTTACTAGTTTGGGGAATTATGTATAATAATAATATGACAAGAAATAATTAAGCTAAATATATATATATATATAATTTTTT
>JAUYWG010000055.1:17778418-17810466 GCA_034779775.1 Enteromius afrohamiltoni | reverse complement strand
TTAGAATGATTTCTGAAAGGATCGTGTGACACTGAAGACTGGAGTAATGATGCTTTGTATCACAGGAATAAATTACAATTACAAATTACATTATTACATAATTGAAATAATATTTCACAATATTACAGTTTTGTCTTACAATTTTTAATCTAATAAATGCAGCCTTACATTTACACATTATTCTGTGTGTATGAGGAAGCTTTGGTCCAGCGAGTCAGGAGCTTTTACTCTGTTTTACTTCTCCTCAGGATGAGCTCAACTTGAGTGAATGTGGCTGGGCTACACTTGTCTTGGAAACAGATCCAGATGTTCTGAGCACATTGTTATGGATCTGGCTGGACAAACTAAAGGTCAGAGGTCTCAGTATAAACATAACATTTCATAAGCATGTTAAAAACTATACATTTGTCTTCCTGGTTTCGTGCGCAGTCTTTAAGGTGTCGCGCTTTATCATAACAGGATCCCGTTCTCAGTAAAGATGACATTGAGAGGCTGAGCTCAACCTGGCCTGCACAAAACCTGCACAATGTTTCACTGCAAAAGGTGAAAACACCACAATACAGCTTGAAGTGCATTTGGGAACACATTGTGTTAAACTCAAAATGTGTACCGAATGTACAGCTTCATGTGGTTTTTGTGTTGTTTTAGTATCAGCGTGACACTATCTGCTGTTTGCTGGACTGTGTGGGTCAAGTAGCAGTTCAGTGTCCTCAGTTTGAGCATGCTATACTACAGAGACTCATCCGAGCTTTGACAAGAGTAAGTGTGTGTGTACATGAGCTAATTTCACTAAATAAACAGAAATATTTCAATTCAGTTTTGCATGATTTTGTGCTTTCCCAGCGCCCTCCAGAGGAAATAGAGAGAAACAACATCTTGTTGCAGGTCCTCAGAGCTACAATGAGAGAGCAGTACCTACACAAGCACTACCTGAACACTACAGCAACCTCACAGTGTCAGTAGCAGTGCTTAAACTCACGAAACCAATAAAGATATCAATATAAAGAAACTGATCAGGTTATTGATCTCAGTGTCTCAGTGTGTACAGTCTTCCTTCAAAGGATTTAAACATTATTTCACGTATAAATCTGTATGATTGGTAACAAAATAGGAAACCGAGTGGCTCCTGGCTTGTCTTTTAAAAGACTACTGAAGTTTAAATGCAAACACGTTTTAGTGAAATGTTTAGCTGTCATTTTTTTATTTTATTTATTTACATATTTTCTTTGAAAGTGACACATCATACAATGTATAGTACATGAGATATTTTTCAAATGTAACAATATTTTCACAAAAACCAAGAAAATAAAAAACATCATGTTTATTTAAATCTCATTTTAACACATTTTTATTGGTAAAGTGATAGACACATATTTATAAGTATATCCAAATAATTTTTGTTTTTTTGTATAAGGTCATTGCTTTTTAAAGCAGTATAATCTGGTCTAAAGATGGCGTGTGATAAAAATTAACATTTGAAATATCTTGTATTTTGGTTATCCTTGATTTGTTTAATAATTAATAAGTCTGCACATGGATTATTGTGGATTCGCATGCAGAGCCACTGGAATGTCACTCAAAAATGACATCAAAGGATCACCATGGCGACGGCGCCATAGAGATTCAAAAAGAAACAATTATAAACAATCAAAGAGTCGCAGCAGCTGACAGACTATTAGAGCTCTTCGCCAGCTGCATTTAGATTTTTTTTACCTTTCCACGTCAATAACATGATTTTTGTGCAGATCTCGTGAGTGGCATCGTCTTGTTGTAATTGATCTAACGTTAAATCAACAACAACGCACTCTTAGCGATTATCTGCCGAGGTGGTTATACACGAACTCTTTAACATCTTGCACTTGAGGTAAGTTGCTATCGCTTGATACAGTAACCAGCTAATTACATTAGGCTAAATGAAATATATAGCACATAACCACACTAACAAGTAGTAGCTGTTATCACTTTCAGAAAACGACCACACTAATGAAAGGGTAATGTTAGTGACTACTTTGCATCATAAAATGTTAATCTTTGTGTGTTATTGTTTTATTTAACGCAAGTATTTATTTATTTATCTATCGTTCAAGCAGTTTTAGTAATTATGTTTCTCAACAGACATGTCGCCTGTGGAAGTATGGGTTGGCCCTTGGAAGCCCCACAGGCCAAGGGGCCCCATCGCTGCTATGTATAATAGTCCAGGGCCAACATATGCTCTGCCAGGGGCAACTGGTACACACACACACACATTTGATTAACAATATTTGTGAAAACCTGTTGCAAATTAAACTGTCCCAGAAAAGAAGGTTCAGCTCTCTGGGGACATAATTTACAATAAATGCACCCAGCAAACCAGGAGCTTAAAAGTGGGAGTGATTCAGGGACCAATAGCAATTTCTAAATGTTATTTTTTTAAATGATAAGCTCTTGCCCTGCCGGGATTTTAAGAGATTTCTTTGCCCTACACAGGAATGAACAACCATGACCCACGGATGCAGAAAGGCCCAGCGTTTAGCTTTGGCACGCGCCATCGCCACTTACACGCCAATTCTTCCCCGGGTCCTGGATACCTGGTTCCATCCAACATCACCAGGGTGGGTCGGGATGGGACTCCTGCGTATTCTGTCTATGGCCGACCTAAGGACATTCAGCCCTTTAAAAACCCTGGCCCAGGTCTTTTACACAACATAAACACAGTCTTTGTGGTTGTACAACAAGGCGCATGCTACAAAACTGTACCTACCTAAGCATTTAGGAGTTAAAATATGTACCTTTTAGCTTTTGCACCTTAGAACAGACAGTCATGTAGCTTTTCTCTGCGAGTGTGGAACATGTTAAACTGACTTTTGATTTGTCTTTTAGGCACTTACACCCCTGAAAACGCAACAAAAACCATCTTTTACTCTGCCCCTGCATTCTCTCTGTCTGCGAGGACTAAATTGTTTAGGAATGATCAATCACCAGGTAGATTTCCACAGATCCACACAACAAAAAGTATAAGTGGTGCATAATCTTACATGCATAGCCTTGTCTCCAGGTCCAGCTGCATACATGCTTCCCCCAGTGCTAGGGTCTAAAGTGGTGAATAAAGCATCCGCCCCAAATGTCTTCTTCGGCGGTCGTAGTGCAATCGGCAGCTTCCATGAAGATCTACGGAAGGTGCTGACACATGATTTTACTGTGTTTACCTCTGCTGTGCAAAGATGATAACATTCATTTTCTCAGACTCCAGGCCCAGGGACCTATCAAGTGGTGGATTCTGGTGTGTACAAACACAAGGCCCCTGAATACAGCATGACCGGACGCAACTTCTCACCTGGAGACACTACAAAGAAACCTGGACCTGGAGCCCACCATCCAGAGAGGGTCTGTACCACACTAAAGGCCATTACACACAGAGTCCAAAAATGTTTGACCTCATGTTGTGGCAATCACGTTTACACGCTGCCTCTGAAACTTTCATCAGTCATAAAAAAGATTTATGGTTTAGTTTTCTGCGTTTTTGCATCAGTAACAAGCATTTACGTAGGGAAAAAAACCTGCATATGAAAAAGTGTGCAATGACCTTTACCTATACAATACAATTGTATACTACTATCCTATACTATGCATCTATAATCTAGTTATAAATTACTTTGTTTCCATTAAATGGTGTTCTTTTGAACTTTTTATTAATCAGAGAATCTTGAAAAAATATATCCATCCACAATATATGACTTCAACATTGATAATAATATGCAATTACTGCAAATCAGCTGAAAGATCATGTGACACTGATTTGTCATCACAGAAATAAATGACATTTTAATTTTATTTGACCATGTTTCATTAAAGCTCCAGTATGGTGAGCATAAGAGACTTTCCCAGAGCATAAAAATAATCTCACCTATACTCCAAGCGTTTAAATATACTCCTAAAACTACTGAAATAACTAGAATTAGTACTAAAATAGTTCCCTTTGTCTTTCTCCACAGGTTACTTTCACAGGAACCAAAGCTCCCAGCTTTTCCTTTGGAGTTCGTCATTCTGAGTACACCGCTCCTTTAATTGTGGACGGGGCTGATTAAACAGGTCAATTCTGCTTGTCTCAACAAGCTAGTCTGGCGTATCAGGTCTCTATATACATACAACTTTGTTTCAGGGGTTCAGGATGCAGTAATATATGAAATAAGCTCTATTCCAAAACCTGGTGAACTAACTCTGCCTACTAGCATTTTAACACGTCACAGACAAGATCTAGTAGTGCTGGGATCCTTGTGGAATCCAGGTCAAGTCCAAAAACTTAGACGTTTGAGTTGGTGCTCACTCATAATTGCAACGAGTCCAAATACCCCATCTCTACAATCCATGCACAGAAGTTGTTCCAAAAGATGCTAAAAACAAATCAATAAAAACTTTTATACTGCGGTAATGTTTAATTGCAGTACTGTACTTGCTACTGTCTCTTTAAGATGGTTTTATATAGTCGTGTTATTGATATCACTGTGATTTTAAAAGCAGTGTTGGCTCTAAGCTTGTGCTTCCACAGTTGTCTTCACGGGCAAGATCCTCATCGGATGTTTCATACAGTGACTATAAAAGTAAGGGAACACTCTCTCAGTGAATGTGTGTTTAAACATATGCAGGCCGATATTACGACCCGAGTCGGTGAATGTGACTTTGCCCTTGTCCCAGTCCAGCTGCACCCTGATCCTCTGAATTCTCTGGGTGACCCGTAGAATGGTGAGGATCTCCGGAGAACAGCCCTTCCCGTATTTACCATTGCAGAAGCCCACATACCACAGGCCGGATTTGGAGGGGGTCTGTCTGTGTTTGTATGCGGACTCTGTGATCACTCCCACGGCCCAGGCTGTGCTGTCGCCCACCTCCACATCCCAGCAGTGAGCCCCCGAGTTAAAGCCCTCAGAACCCAGAATGCTTGTGTAGCCGTCGAATCTCTCTGGGTTGGCTGGAAGCTGTGGGAAGTGCTCTTCAGTGTAAGTTATACTGGTCAGATCATCCGACACGACCACATAAGGATGGGCGGTGTTGGGGTCAAAGGTTACTGGGGCTGGAGGGACAGAAACGTATACGTGTATAATAAATATATATATACGTGTATGACCCTGGAGCACAAAACCAAGTTAAGTTGGTATATTTATACCAATAGCCAGAAATACAGAGTATGGGTCAAAATGCCAAAAATCATAAAGTAAAGATCATTCCTCACGTAAATAAATAAAAAAGTAATATGCACTGCCATGCATTTGGGCACATATATTTAACTTTTCTAGTTTTTCCTTCTTTTTTTGAAATTTTGAGATACACACAGACATAAACTTCCAATCCCAAGTCAAAACTAACCATTTTCTTTTCTTTTTTACAATTATTGTAAAAAAACAACAATAGTTTATATTTAAACTGGCAAATGTACATTGCTCAGTACTTACTGTATCGGACGCTGGCTTGTAGTTGCTTCGATACTTCAAAGGTAAT
This sequence comes from Enteromius afrohamiltoni, assembly GCA_034779775.1. Lineage (NCBI taxonomy): Eukaryota > Metazoa > Chordata > Actinopteri > Cypriniformes > Cyprinidae > Enteromius > Enteromius afrohamiltoni. The sequence continues at coordinate 17,804,994 of JAUYWG010000055.1, read as the reverse complement.
GTTGCCCACATGTTTTGCCACATTGATGAGCATTCCTGAAGGTCTTGTCTGGTCACTCACTGTACACTTTGTTCTGAAACAACATTTAGTCAGTACTGATGTGGGTTTGGGTTTAAAACCAGAAGTTAAAAGAAAAGAAAAAAACCTTCTCACCTTTCACTCGTAGCCTTGAAGTTCTAGAAATGTTTTAATGTAGATAAAAACAGAATGATTAATGTTTATTACGGGGTCAGAAATCTACCAAAGCTGCATTTATTTGACAAAAAAAAACATGGCAAATATTTTTGCAATTAAAAAATGATACATTTTCTGTTTTAATGAACGTAATCATGCTAATAAGCTGATTTGCTGTGGAAGAAACTATATTATCATCAGTGCGCTTCATATTTTGGGGGTTTTTGAATCGAAAATGAACCGAACAGCATTTATTTGAAATAGAAATCTTTCATTTGGATCAGTTTAAAGCATTGCTGATTTTTAAAATTACTTTTTACAATCTAATGGAAAAAAGGGGATTTTTCTTTGATCTTTTGAAATAAAAAAAATCATTTAAACATTTGAAAAAGGCCAAACCAAGGTCTTCTTACCAGAAGAAATGTGAAGTCATTTCCTCCCAGCTGTTGTTCGACGGACTCAATGATGCGGGAGAGAGAGAACATCCCCGACTCAATCTCCTCAATCTTCTTTTTAATGACGTCGCTCTTCTGCTCTTCTTCTTTCTTCAGCGCCGTCCTCCTGGCTGCCTCTTCATTATCCAGGAACCGGTGAAGCTTTTCAAACGCCTCCTTAATTTTAGTCTCAGTGCTTTGGCTCTGCTTCTAAGCAGAAAATATCAGCAAACTCAGGCTTAAATATCCAAACGGTAGTCGATCTGTGACAAAGCTGAAATATCCTCTCGGTACTCACCTTAATATAATCTGCTGTTTCATTCCAGGACTGTTTAATGCGCTCATAGACTCTGAGCTTCTCCAGAAGGGCCTTTAGTTTCAGCTGGAGCTGTTGCTAACAAATGTTAGAAAGTCAAGTCAGACAATTAAAGTTGGGGCAAGCTGTTGATTTTAATATTTAATCTGACTGATATCAAATTTAGGTTAAAATGTTTCTAACTAGAATTCTTCCAGTATTAGATTATTCACACCTCAATGGGAACAGAAGGTATTTTACATGGTATGACGGCACACTCATATGATACCAGACAAGGAAAGATGGATAAATGGACAGAAGGGAGGAAGTTTCCTGCGCGTCTACTCTGTCGGGTGTCTCACATCTTTACTTGATATAAGATTTTTATCACTTGTTTTCTTGTTTCGTTGCGTCAGCCTATTATCAGATGTTCTATCGTGCTGATTTTCCCAGCTTTGGTTACTGATGTTAAACAGGTTGTTTGTTACAAACCGCCATATCAACGGATCAGCAGTGTCCAGTTTATATTTGACTTTATCAGCAAGTTCCCACGAAACTTTTGTTTTTGTAAGTCTGAGAACGTGTCATAGGGGTCATTAGTTTGCCAAGACCTGTTTGACAAGACAGCTTTCATATCTCACTCATTTCCAGTCCATTAAATCTGAAACCGACAATCAGCGAAACCTGACTGGTCCACAAGCTGGTCATTTCAGCAACTGACTATTGTTCAAATACAATCTGATGCTCTGAGCTCTTACCCTGAGTTCCTGAGACGCGTCAGCTGTTGAACGGATGCGGTGGTTCTTATGGGCTTTGGCACTTCTGCATTTCCCACAAGCTAGTTCTTGATCTTCAGTGCAGTAGAAAGTAAGAGGTTCTCCGTGAAGACCACAGAACGCCGTCTCTGCGGGAGGCTCCTGAGCCGTTTCGTCTCTCATCAGAGCACACATGTTTCTCAGCACTATGTTTATAGGTGGGTTGGGGTTGGTGGACACGTTCCTGCAGATGGGACACTCTTGAAATCCTCGGCGGTTCCAGAAGGTTTTCACACAGCCGTTACAGATGCTGTGAGAGCAGGGTAGGAGAACGGGATCCCTGAAGATGTCACAGCAGATGGGGCAGTAGAAATCCTCCTCTGTAATGGACGCCCTGCAGGCCATTTTGCCACCTGTGCAATTAAAGGTTGTGTGTGTTACTCTGGCTCTCTGTGTGTGTCTGGTCCAGCTGTCAAAGAGTACAAGAGTGTCTCTCAGCTCAGCAGTGTTTACATCCCAAAACCAGGGTGGAGCTTAGAGCAAAGACAACATTCCAGCAGGACCATCTTTTGTTTACAGTGTTCACTAATTTCTACAAAGACACCCTATTCAGACTTTAACTTCACTACATAGTATATTATTATCAGTATATGGTTTTTGGAATAATTTGCGAATTAAATATGAATTTCAGGAAAGTAATAAACCTGTCCAATCAAAAACAAAAACGAACAAAAAACAGCATTGGTAGGAACGTTTTTAAGTCAGTTTCTGTCTTTACTACTAGTTTTTTCAGTATAATTTATGCTCTATAATTTTATTTACTAATATTTGAATTTGTATTTTTTATGTTTTAGGTTATAAGTTCTAATCAAAGATATAAAATATTATAATTAATACATACATTTAAAATGTTTTATATATATATATATATATATATATATTAAATACATATTACAACTTTGGATTTTTATGTATAACTTTAATTTACTTTAGTTTCTAAGTAATTTATTTTTTTTTTTAAAGAAGATTTAAATTTAGTTTACAGGTAAATTAGTCTACTAATTAGTCTACTAACTAATTGTGGTTAAGTGACTTTTTGGGAAGCAGTTAAACTCATTGAGTTCTTTAGCCTTTATTTTAATGCAGTCGTGTACCTTCTGACCTCTGTGGGGAAGAAAACACTTTCTATCTATGTCAGCAGATCTATATGTTACTGTTTTCCTGTTCTGTTGTGTGTATTCCCATGTCAAGAATGCGACCAAGACAACATTCTGTACCGTACTGCTTTCTCACACTTTAAACGTGAGATTATTGTGTTTGATATTTCTGACAGGTAATTTATCAAACACAAAGAAAAACATTCTTGGTATTACTTTGTTGGATTTGTTTCTTGGAAAGCATAATATAGGTCAAAGTTTACCCATACAGAAATAAATGATCATTTTGAAAAATAATGTTTACATTTATTATCACATCAATATAATGACATTAGGATTAAGAAATTGTATCTTAACTTAAATGTATTCTTTATTATCTCACTTTATAATGTATTTTATTATATTATTAGTTGTAGTTATCAATGTTAAAGAATAGCAGCGTCCACATCACAACTATAACAATAAAGGACAGAGAAACGATATCAGTACAGTGGGGGGGGTGGGGTGGGGGGGTGTTCTGAAACTACATGCATAGTTGAGAATGAGATGCTTTAAAAATTCAGCGAAACCAATTAATTACTACAAAGAAATTACAACGAAGCTTGTGTCGACGACCCGGAGTGAAATTTAAAAAAGGTATACAATTAATAAAACATTAGGGGCGCGGGCGAGTCGATACCAGCTTGATAAGATCGATACCCATAGATATCTATGATCGATACCAAAGAGTAAAGAAGCCCTCTTTGTCGATGCTTTGGGAAAATTTATCTCATAATACACTGCTGGGTGTATATGCGGTTCTTTGTACATCTCGTATCCAAACATTACTGTTCCTTTAAAATAAAAAACGGCATTGAAATGAATCAGGCACCGTCAAAGACAGCTCGGCGTTTACCAGGTGGGGGCCCTTTATGGGTCCTAGCGTTGCTTAGAGACGCGTTGTTGTCGTGCATGTTCAGTGACTTTTCTTCTCAAAATATCCATGTTTTTCTTGATTATATTCCAGCCGTAAATTCAAACAAGCTGTCGACGAGTCCTAAATATATTTGCCAGGGGTTTTAAGACGATAATAATATACCGTAAATAGTGATTTATTGGGGTTTGTTAGAAAGCTTCGGCTCCAAACACGCTAATCTGCTAATTAGCCAGATAGCCAAAACAATATTTGGACGCGTTTGGTGCATCTTTTGGAATATAAACTAAACATTTCACAGTTCGTTGCTCGTGAAGATGAACTGAATGTCGCTTATAGAGTTGTTCGTGTGATGGAGTAAAGCAGCAGCGGCTGTTATCATCATCTAATCCCGCGGCTTTAAGAGGCTCAGTCAGGGTTTAAACTCTCTCGCGATGGACGCAGGAGGCATTTCTGATCTGGACCTGGACAAATATGACGCTGAGGAGCAGGTCAAGATCATCTGTCTCGGAGACAGCGCTGTGGGCAAATCCAAGTGCGTTTAATGTCTTATTGTTCTCCCGCATTGAAAAGGGGTGTGCGTGTATTTTTGTTCTAAAGGCTTTGATGATTTCTTTTCAGGCTTATGGAGAGATTCCTTATGGACGGATAGTATCCTTTGGCTTAGTTTTATTGTTGTCAGTATCATATCTCTGTTTGAATGAACCATTCGTTCTGAGAGTTGTCAGGTTCTTAATGAAACATGCCAGCCGTCCTCAGCAGCTCTCCACATATGCACTAACTCTTTACAAATACACCACCACGATCAATAGTCAAACTGTCCTGGTTGGTAAGTTTATCATGAAAGCTGTTATTTTAGTGTGATTACGTATGCATGAGCTTTAATGCCAACTGAAGTTGTTGATCTGCATACAGATTTCTGGGATACTGCAGGACAGGAACGCTTTCGAAGCATGCACCCGTCGTACTACCACAAAGCTCACGCCTGTATCATGGTAAGAGTCTTATTTTAGTGTTTATACTTACAAATGTACTCATGTGTTGGATCCGCTGCAGTGAATGGGTGCCGTTAAAATGAGATTCAAAACAGCTGATAAATACATCACAATAGTGCACATCAATCCAGTCCACCAGCTAACGTTTGCGACGTGAAAAACGGCATGCTTGCAAGAAATGAATCCATCATTTGTAACGGCAGATCTGGCAACCCTGACCCCAGGGTCAGCGTAGTCTCGAGACAAGGCAAGGAAATACGTATGGCAAATCTATGCCAATAATACGCGAGCGCACCGCTGATGCTGGCGCGCGCGGTAAATCACATGCGCGGGACTTTCAATTTGGTCTTAAATTTTGTTTGAAAATGGTGTTAAGAAGTCTTAAAATGTCTTAAATTTAACTTGGTCAAACCTGTATACACCCTGTTAATGTACCGTTCCTTCAAACCTGTTCCGATGAAGAAACCAATCTTCATCTGTGATGGTGTGGGGGTGAGAACATTTTCATTTTTGGAAGAACTATTCCTTTTAATATTTTGAATAAGATTATATTTGATCTGTTTTAGTTGAACTTACTCTATTACATGCTTTTATAATTTAAAGAAATTTAAAGCATTTTAAAGATTTACATTTTTCATCTGATGTTACATTTTCAGTTAACAAAAATGATGTTTTAATAGATATATTAGGTTTTATTAGATTTGTTAAAAATGGCTACCCTTGAAACAACTCGGATCAGAGAAATAACATGCACACAATGCTCATCTTTTGATATTTACAGGTTTAATAGTGCTGTATGTAAGTGTTTGACTCTTTTAAAGACTAAAAATTACGTTTTTAAAAATTGACATGACTGTTTCTCTAAAAAAGTAATTCTACTCTGAAATGTGCCTTCCAGGGTGGTATGCCTTTGGTTTTGCAGTACCAATTTTAACCACTAGCTGTCAATCACTGGAATGCTGCTCTGTTCTGCACCTTTAAGGTGAAATCTCTAAAGGCTTTCAGAATTAATCGGATTGCTTTTCCAGGTGTTTGATGTCCAGAGGAAAATCACATATAAGAACCTCCCAATTTGGTACAAAGAACTGCGAGAGTACCGGCCAGAGATTCCCTGTCTGGTGGTCGCTAACAAGATCGATGGTAAATTTGGCTTGTGAGATTGAAGATAAGAGTGCTATTAGCCAGTGTTACACTCTGCATGCCTCTTTTGTTCTTTCTTGTGTTCTGCTCTTCAAAAGCTGACATGAAGGTCACCCAGAAGAATTTCAACTTCGCTAAGAAACAAGGTCTGCCCTTCTACTTTGTATCTGCTGCTGATGGGACCAATGTGGTCAAGGTGAGGATGGGAAAGCCTAATTTTTATTTTGCTATATTTTTTTTTCATCCGATAGTATGTAAATTCCTTTGAATGGACGATTTTAAATGTATTCCTGTTTTTGTTTTTTTTACTCGTTTCATTTTCCAGAATCAAAAATGTTTTGGACGTGTGTTTTGGGGTTCTAATGTTGTGTAAATGTTCCGCAGGTGTTTAAAGATGGCATTCAGATGGCTCTGTCCTACAAGAGGAACTCCAACGACTTCATGGATGAAGTCATGAGGGAGCTAGAGGTGTGTGAGCATCTCTTGTGTGCGTTCGAAGGTGAAAGCTTACTCTCTTTATGATGCAGTAACCGTTTGATTTTATTCATGCTTTCTTACAGAACTTTGATTTAGACAGTAAAGGAGAATCATCTGATAAAGACGAAGAGACGCAAGAGGGAAAACCAGACTCGGCGTGATCACATCACATCCTCGTTCCTGCACTTATACTGATGAGTTCCTCAGATCATGGCTGTCCTCCCACCATCCTGAGCAGCAACTCTTCCTCACACCTCTCAAAGTGTGTGTCTGTTCATGATATAAGTTAGGATTCTGTGAATGTACAGCTGATTGACCTTAGAATGTAATCACAAAAAAAAACAACTTTAGCACTCTAAACAGACTCTGCCTGGAATGTGAAGCTTTGTGCCGAATGTAACATGAAACATTTTTAAAAAAATAATAATTTAAGTGATATTTTACAACAGCTGCACATTTCAAGTAATAATTTGTGATGCTCGGCAGTATCAATAAACTGTCTTTGTACAAGGGTAGTTGGTTATACTGTACTTTAAAACATTTATGTTCCCTTATACATTTATATTATCCACCTTATTTGCCAACTAAATCGATCTTTATATTGAAGCAAGTTGCAAGCATGTCTGAACGCAGGATAAGACTCTCCTCAGGAATGGATGAGAAGACAGCCATGATGTCAGGATGATCTCAAACTACCAGGTTACAGTTACAGACTGTGAATCACTGAAATCATACTTGATAATGTGCAGCTTTCAATCTTTGGTAAAGTATTCATGTGCCACGTCTGATGAGCTGTGGAAGTTCAGGAGTGAATCAAGAACATGCCTGTCATATCACAACAAAATAAAAACAAAACAATTTTTTTTTTAAATTACTGATTGTAAATTATCTTAGTTTTAATGTTTATCATAGTTGACTTTTGTAATTAATGTAATTTATGCTGATTTTAATAATCAAAATAGCTATAATAAAACTCAGAAATTGTCCTAAAACATCATGCTAAATATAGACACATTTCAGAAGGTTTCATATACAAAAATATGTATTTGGAGTAAAATATGACCCAGTTATTTTTTCCTGAATTTCCGCTTTAGAGACAAGAATGAATTATTACTGTAAAGAGCATTTATTCATTTTGCATAAACTGTGAAGTTTTTTTTTTTATTATTTAGATTATTGCTTTTGGTTTGTGTTTTGTGATGTTTTGCACAAGTGCTTTATATATGGGACATACATTCATGTTGGTGAATTCAAATAGAACAACGTAGTACTCGACATGAATGTGTGTACAGTATTTGAACTGGATACAACTCTTACGTCATTAGAAAAATGTGATTATTTCTGAAGCCTCTGTTGTTTTTAAGTTACACACACACTCATTTGTTCTGTAAGCAGAATGTGGTTCATAATAAAGACATATAAACAAGCCGGATCTTACATGGAGCATCATTCACTAAATAATTATCAGCACTTTCCACGAATTGGGCAAGTTGACAAATTTATCTTCAAACCGAAACTCCAAATTCAACCAGCCCAACACTCCTCATGCAAAATTGAACTCGAAAATAATATAAAGATCTTTACGTGAAATCCATTAAAAAAAATCAGCATTAGAATCTAAATTAGAGAAGCTGATTTAATCGATCTCTACACGTGGGCGGAGTGAAACGCCCCTTTCCGCTGATTGGTCAGCCAAACATTAAAACATAATAAGAGTCCTCCGCCTCTACAAGTTGATTATTTCTACTAAATTTGAGATATTTCTCTTCATCAAACAGACATATTAACGAATGGTTTGACACAAACCGTACGGAGGCAGAGCCTATAGACAGAGCTTTCTTCTGTGTATGAATAAATTCTGTAACCTACATGTGAAATATTAGTTCATCACATAAATATTAATTTACTTCGCATCTGCACTCACAAATACTAGTCTACATCTTAAGCACACCACCTGATTTATTATACCCACCTATTAAAATCTGTGTGGTTATAATAAATCCATTTCCATTTTTTAGTTTGAAAACGGACATGTAGTGGACGGAAGATACCCTGATTCTCACTTTTACGTCAACACGAAACGGTTTGGGACTCGTTTCATTGATTCAGAGTCGACTCTTTCTTTCAAACCTTATACACGCTGCGTTTACTTTGCAGGATGTTTTCATTCACTTAGAGCTGTGTCAATTATTATAAATCCATAATAGGGTAATATATAATTTAAAAAAAATTCTAAATGTAATACTATATGAGCAGTTTTAAGGCAAACAATTCCTGAAGGTAAAGGTACAAAATGAAGAACTTTTCAGAGTTTAAAGCCCTGATTTCTTTCTCTCTATTAAGTAGAACCTGAGTGAATAAACCTTCATCACAACCTCAATTGAGCAATCAACCCACCAGAAAACAATGCTCATTAAAGCAGTATATACTGCATTTCTTGCCATTTTTATTGTGCTTTTGTTAGTCAGAAAACAAGATGGACAACCCTATAGAACATACTGTAGTCATGTAAATGATGTGTTTTATTTCATGTTTAGTCCTGCCATTGGTCGAGTAAAATTACAAAGAAATCAATTGCAATTTTCATTCTGGTTAAATATGCAGAACCTCTGATGTCTGCGCTACATTGGCAGAGAGTAAAGGGCGAAGGTCAGGGAGAGCATCCACCAAATGTGCAAGTCAGTCACTAATTGACTTACTGGAATTCAAGCCAAACAGAACAGACCGTTGAACCCAGACACGACACTGAATGAATCAGGCCACATATGGAAATCACTGAAGAACATTTAAATATATAAACTCCTATACTTGGGGAAACAAAAGAAAGCAAAAGAAAATAGAAGATGTCTCAAGATTTCCAGGAGGTGGCACCATAGTGCTGGTTCAAACAGCATTTAGTTACTACAAACCTCAAAGAAAAAACCCCCGATAATTACTTTTGGCACATTTGTTCATTTTTCTTCATGTCCTTTCATCTCCTGCTAGAACATCTATAATGCAATGTACATGACAAACTCAACTATTATGAAAGATGAAAGTGATGTGTACAAAAAAGAAAAAAGCAGCTCAAGAGTTATCAGAAGATGAGAGGAGGAAAACTGTGGTACACATGGCTCAGAAATGCAGTTGGACATTCACGAAAACATACGCACGCTTGCTTTTGTTCTTCCGGATGAGCTGAAAAAAAGGGACATGTTTTTTTTTTTTTTTGGAAAGGGATGAAAGGGAAATGAAATAGATCATCTCTAAATCAAAACTTGAGCATTTCTGTAAGAAAACAAAGTGGGACGAAGGAATCTGTGTGTATTTTATTCCAGGGCTCATTTGCATTGGAGTATACATAGAGTAAGTAATTCACAGTTATCTTGGGGCCGACTCCAAACGGCCCCTCAACACCTTCATTCAAGCCCTTTTACAGTGTAACGCAGAGCGGCTGCTTTAGGAGGGGAGGTCGGGATCTCTGTTAACAAGTTAAATAGTAACTAGTCTTCATCTAGGATGGGAGAATAAAATTTAATCAGAGCGACTCCATATTTACACAAGAGAAATTAGGCTATGAGGGGATAAAAGTACAGTCTGTTCAACCTTGTACTGTTTTAAAGGAATAGTTCACCCAAACATAAAGATTCTGTCATCATTTACTCACCCTCATGTAGTTCCAAACCTGTATGGATTTCTTTGTTCTGCTGAACACAAAGGAAGATATTTTGAAAATAATCTGTTTTGGTTGACCATTGACGTCTATAGTAAGAAAAAAATACTATGGAAGTCAATGGTGACCCAAAAGAGCCTGGTAAATGAAGACAGAATTTTCAGTTTTGGGTCAACTATTGCTTTAATGTCACTAATCACATTTGGTTTATTTTATGCTGGGAATCTTAATATTCATAAAGCCAATTAGAGGAATAAATAAATGTCTATTGATACAATATCAGTAGATGTTTTTACATTTATTCGTATTAATCATTCTATATATTCAGTAAAGCTATTTAATTTATTTGAAAGAAGTATTTTATGTTAACTAAAGCTGCATATTGTGGTCAAACATACAGTAAAAACCCCCAAAACGTTTTTGCTATTTTAGTATCTTCTGAAGTATGATTTATTCTTGTGGTGCAAAGCTGAATTTGTTTTACTCTAGTCATCAGCATCACATTATCCTTCAGACACATTTCTGTTTAAATGTTGAAAACTTATTCATATTTCCTGTGAAAACTTGGGATTCTTTGATAAAGAGAAAAGCATTTATTTGAAAAATAAATCTTTGTATGTCACTTTTGCTGAAAGATTATCCCCCTTTTTGATCCTAAATGAATGAATATTAGTAATAAATAAATGTAAAATATAACCTTTGGCAAATGTCCTGAATTAATATCCATCATGTAGATTTTACTGTTGTAATGTCTCCCCAGTGAAATCAGGTTTAGGATGTCACTCCTGTATTTAACAGCGTGTACAGAAGACGAGCAGTACATCTGTATTTACCTGCAGTGTGAACAGACTGCACTTTAATCTCTCACAGCGTCTCTTTTAGTTCAAATCAAGAGAAATATGGCATCTACTCCGACTCCACGCTGCTTTTCCCCACACAGTGTTACTGGTGTGCTCATCTGATGATGCACCGAGAAGGTCTTGTCATTCTTGGCTGTTTGCGTGCGGCCTGATTTCAGATGCAAGAGAAGAGATGGACAACGGCGAAGGATTAACTCTTTCTGCAGTCACAGTCTAAGACACACACGCACACACACACATACAGGCATTAAAAACAGGACTGATGGTGCACAGAAGAGAAATGTGTGTGCCAGGATTTGTTTAAATACGCATCTGTTGAGCCCTAATGGAGGGTTGAATGGGGACAGGTGGGAATGAATGGCTTGAAATGCTAGCACCTTGTTTTGTGCAAATCACCCCCGAACTCCATACAAAGAGTAAAATCTTCACCTTTTTTGACAGGTGGTTAACTATGCATATATGCCAAACATTCATATATAGATCTATATATTTTTTGATTTTTAAAAATTTATATGAAAACTATCGTATATACATTGCTTGTGATTGATATAAAAAGCAAATCTTTTAGTCATTTGTCCATATATACAGCTGCAGGATCTCTGGGCTTCTTTTTCACTTTTTTTTTTCTCTCCATGAAATCTTTTGTCCTCAGCTTCTTCTTTTAACTAGGATGTCATTCTAAAATTCATTCTAAATGATTTCATAAAAAATTCTTCTAAGCATCGTATTTCACAAGCTACAAAATCCACCTACGAGGAGAAAGAAAAATAAATAAATAATAAAAAAAAAAGAGCAAAAAAACAAATGCTTCAGTGCTTACAGCAGGTTAACATATAAGCCATACGGTGGAAACGGTTACAATTATAGATTCTGTCTTCTGGTTTCTTAATGAGATGTCAAACTCCAGTCATTACCATCCAGATGAGCTGTGATATTTCAGGTGTTTCTCGTCCCCCAGCGGTCCTGTCATGCACACCGCGCACATGTTTGTTTGCACGCACACTTATTGCAGAGTTTCTTATTCTGAATGACTTATTACCAGATTAAGAAGACTTATTTAGATCAAATTTGGATAAGAAACCGGTGTGGTTGTGTGCATGAAAGTGTGCAACTGTTCTGGGAACGCCTTTTTGTTTCGTACGAAAAAACTACAAATGAGTAAGAGACTGTGTGTGTGTGTGTGTGTGAAGGGCTCAAACATGAACACACCATTACAGCCCAATTAAAGATGGAAGACCAGGTTCTGTAAAACTATAAGAAAGGAAAGCAAAAAAAGAGCGTGGTACAATGGAAATCGAACAAACCGGTCAAACTTCATTCCGTATGGTGATGTAACGTTTCATGCTACAGTCCATCATAAAAGGATAACCATCAAAAATCATTTTCAAGAGTGTTTTTTTGTCTTTATATATATAATATCATATATAAGTTTTATATTTATGACAAAAATGTTATATTCATATATCTATACTTTTTTCTGTCAAATATATATGTATATAATTGGTAAAAATGGGTAAATTATTGGTGGAATAAATCATCTAGGGAGAGAGACAGGTGCAGTTTTGCACGGTCCGTCCTGTTGTTTGCTGTCTCCCTCCATTTTCAAAGCTATTTAAATACATTGAGATATTCTATCTAATGTCATATTTCCTTTGGAAACCCAAAGTTAAGAGTCTGATTATGAAAAAGCCACTAGTGTTGGTTAAACATTCTCCGAGTGTAGTATGTCCCTCAGCCAGAAGGGGGCAGGCGGTAGACAGAGAGGATCCGGCCACGCCCACTCTGCTCATCCACTCCTAAAAAAATACTCTGAAAGGCAACTGAACTTCCTTTTTTCTCAACAGCATCCCTCCTTTCTCTGAACGAATGACACAGCGGTAAGAAGCGGATAGTAGAGTATAAAAATAAAAATAAAATGGATTTGAGACTAAGGGAATAGAGGGTGTTTATCATGCTAATGAAACTGAAGAATCAATTACGCAATGTTTCGAATAGGCTTTGTTTAGACAGACAGCAAATATCTGAGGTGTCTGGATAGTACAAAAACAGTAAAAGTAAAACTTACATTACTGCAAGTGGTTTGAAATCAGATTAAAATGCAGTGTGAACTGTCAAATTGGAATTCAAGCAGTTTTTCCTAACTCGGGATTTGAAAATACACTAATTCTCTAATAACTCTCACTTTTCCACCATGTATATCACCAAACTATAGTCAATATGAGTTCAGTGAGCGGTTTGAAGCATTTGCATACATGCATTAAATATTTCAATGCATCATGAGTTGGAGATAAACCAGATACCAGCAGATCTGATTGCGAAATAAATCAGATTTTTGTGCAGTGTGAACAAGGCCAATTCGATCAGCCCCTTCCAAATACACAGCACCCACGTGATTGGCTGCTGGCTGTGGCGTGGGAGGGGCTTAGGAAAGTGCTATAAAAAAAAGCATGGCGTCAACACCCACTATGCACCAACGATGGATTTAGGAAATGGTGCAATGATTTAAAACTGAAGTGTGTCATTTCAAAAATAACTCTTTAAATTGTCTGCCGTTGGTTGAACAAACTCTGCCAATGTTGTTGCGTCGGATTGGTGGGGATGCTCAAATAAACAGAGCAATGTTTTCATGGAAATATTAAATTGCACTCATGAAAAAAAAAAAAACAGGTCCTAAAAAGCTGTGACTGGTGCAGTACCCTTCCTTTGTACCTTATTTCCTCCTACTTATTTATAAGTTCATAATAGTACCTTAAAGCAGTGGTATCCAATCCTGCTCCTGGTAGGACACTCATCAGCAAAGTTTAACTCTACTTCCAGTAAAACACATCAGCTAAACAGCTAATCGCGGTCTACAGAGTCACTACACACTTCCAGAAAGTGTATTGAAACTGCTGAGAACTAAACTCTAAAAAAAAAGTGTCCCTGCTAGAGCAAAATCAGACATCTCTGCTTTACATAATAGCACCAAAAATGTACCTGTTAATACCGAAATCGTACATATTAATACCACACCAGAGATTGCTTTTTATGAAAGCGTGAGACAGGTATGTTTTTTTTTCATCGAAATGACACGCTTCGGATTTAAAGCTCAAGAATTAACAAGACAAGGAAATAAAATAAAATAAAAAAACTGTTGAGACTAGCTACAGGCAGAGGGAGGCGCTTGGTCAACTCTCCAGCAGCTGTTTAAGGGCGCGCTCAATGTTCATGCGGTGACCGACGCGTGTCACACCCAGCTCTGCGAAGTCCTCCTTGGTCAGAGCAGGCAGATGGGAGCCCTCGATCTCATGCTCTTGGAATCGCTCCCGGTGTTCAGACAGGTTAATGCTGGCCAGCCAGTCGCCAACGTCGTACTTGTTCCACAGGTGGAGAGGCTTCTGGTGGAACGGCCGCAGGGTGAGCAGGGGCGAGGGCATGCCCGAGGAGGGGGCAGGCGAAGGAGAGCGACTCCGAGCGCTGGAGCTCCTCATGACGAAACGCACTTCTTTAGGTTCGTGAGGGAGACTGAGGCTAGACGACTTAAGGATGGTGGGGGGTGTGATGGGCGAAGTGGCCAGACCGAAGCCCCGGATGGGTCCCAGAGGATCCGAGCGGTCCGGGGAGCCAGGACTGGGCGTCCGCCGGGTCATTGGGTAGCGGCTGCCTGGTCTGATGGTGTAGGTGGTGCCGTAGCCTCTCTGAGAGATAGTATGGAGCTCCCCCAAACTGCTGAAGAGTCTGGAAGTAGGGAACAGGAGAAAAGAGAAAAGGAAGGGGGCAGACAGGATGAAAGTCAACTTTTTTTTATTTTGTGAGAAACACTAAAGTGGCAGGGAAAGCATCAGCTATGTTAGGACTACGTTTTTTTGAGTTAGACGTGGTTAGTGAGGCGTTTAATTAATGCGTTTTGCCTTACTAGTAAAAGGTCAAAGGTGTTAGACCTGCAGAGCAAAGATTGAGAGAATACATCAGAACATCAAGGAGGAGCTTGCAGTTTATCAGTCATACAACTAACATTTGAAGTGTTCTTTCCTTAGTCAGAACATAACAATTTGACCTATTTATAAAATTCTAATAAAACATAATGTATTTTTGGATTTTTCAGTGAAAATATAAAAACGTACTTGTGAAGCAAACCACAAATAATGTTAATACTTTTTTTCATGAATTGTATCTTGAGTATTTTGTCTGGCAGATTTAATTTTTGGTAATAAAATAAGGCAAAAACTAAAAAAATAGTAAGAAAAAAATACAATAACTGATAACATTAGGCTACATTTGATTGTATTTAAATTTCTAAATCAGTTATTACATTTTAGGTATTTGTTATTTTCAACATTTACTAATACATTATTTAAATTTAAAAGTTGCTCACTTTTTTTTTTTTTACCAACAATTAACTGTTTTATTTTAATTAACCATTGAACAAAGATGAATAAATAGTGTATGGCTTCACAAGTAAATCTTTAGTAAAGATTTTTCAGATGATAATTGGACATTTTAATTGTTGCAAAGCAACTGACCAAATCCACATTCAATTTAAACTATAATTGTTTTGCCACTAAGATTAAAACTGTTTAAAAAATAGTATACAATAGTATACTCTGTGAGCATTGAAGCGAAGAACAGATGTAATTAATCAGTTAACAATCAATGGTAATGACTGGGGTGTTATGTGAGTTTTAATGCAATCTGAATGAAATGTAAAACATGGCCAGATTTACACAGATTTTATGAGCACTACAGCAGAACACTGAAAGCACAACCAAACATGCAACACATGAGAAACAACAGGAGACAGATGTGGAGACATGTATAATCTCAACCTTCAAATTACCTACTGTATTATTTTGCTAAAAAAATATATAATAATATAGGATTCATAATTTGAGATTTTTACATGACTAGTCAAGTCAGCCATATTTTTGCACCCCTCATATCTGCAGAAGCAGTCTATGAAAAATCGAAATAAAAAAAACGAATGACCTATACTTGAATGAATTGATCGAATCCTTTTGCCTCTATAACTTGAGGATTGAGAATTAAGCAGCCAATGAAACACATGGAAAAGCTGGAGTTGAGAGGGGCCTGGCCAAATTAGCATAAGGCGGGTCAGTAAATGAGGAAGGGTGGATGATGATCAGGGCTTGACTCAGAGGTGTGGAAACAGGAAAAAAAAGAGATGAGATGATTCATGCGCACTTACACAGGTGCCCGGCTCTTCTGGGCTTAGCCTCAGATTCAGCTCTAGACAGAGCAGCGTAGCATGCAAAGAGAGAGTGAGAGAAAGAGGGAGAGAGGGAGATGGAGAAAAAGAGAGAGAGAAACAGAGAGAGTGAGGGGCAATGAGAGAGAGAGAGAGCGGTCGGTTAGCATCAGTCCATGACAGAACAAAAACAAACAAAACACCACACACTTCACATCCTCAACAATGTCAATTGAATGCAAACCAAATGCGTAGCGACACAGACCAGAGCGCAGCTAGCCCCAGACCTCAGCTTTCAGTGATGCACGTATAGAAACTATCAATAGAGAAATGAACAATGATGTGACATTAAACAGCATTCTTTCAATACGTCCTCTGTCTGGGGTAAGGTGCCGTTCTGGTCAAATGAAACAAAAATGAAGCAAAATAAACAAATATGCATGAAAAATTAACAATGCATGAAACTACATGTGCAACAGTTTTTCTAAGAAGGAGCCGGAGCGATCACTGTGTTAGCATGATTAAAAAATGAAAGTGTCACAAAACACTTAGTGAGTACAGTAAACTTAAGCAGGATGTGTGTATGGAGAGAAAGAAAAAGAATGACTAGACAGAATGAGAGGAATGAGCTATTATTATTATTATGACACTGTGATGATTATGTTAGTATTATATCGGATTATCCAATGAGAAATGACGACTTTGAGATGGTGTAATAAATTTAAATTAAAAATTAATTTAATTGAGGGTTGGGTTTATAGCTCAGGATTACTTGCGATAAATATGGGTCAAACAACACATTCATATCCCATGATGTTGCAAGAAGTCACACACGAACCCACATATATACTGCTAGCACAGTGCCATAGAGAAGCAGGCCGCGGGGAAAAGCTCACTGAGTTAGATGTGACAGAGTTCGGAAGGTGAAAGGTTGAAGCTTGAGATGGTGCATGCCCTCAGGCCATCTGTTACCTTGTGAACACCCAAATGGCAAGACAGAGGGACTTAAATGAATTTTGTCATAATATAGTCTCCCTACTGCATTTTGTCAAGAATGTAATTCTGAGTCATGTTCAGTGAAAAAGGTGTCAGATGTACTGAGAATAGTGAAAAGTACGGTGGCCAAGAGGTGCAAAACAAATCAGAATTCTGAAAACAAAATAACAAACGCAAATGCAAATCTAAAAAACAAAATAACAATTCAGAAAACATTATAACAAGTCAGGAACACAACGACAAATCAGATAAACCCGAAGAGGTAGGCATAGTTTGAGACAGCGTCACTCACCGCTGACTGGACGAGACAATCAAGAAATACAGGAAGAACAGCAGATTAGCGGTAGAAAGTCTTAAAGTAACAGTTTAAATATATTGTATGAATTACCCTTACTATAAAAAATATGCATGTACATTTGCATTATTACAACTACTTGTATTACTTTTGAGTCAGATTACAAAAAAAATAGTTAACATGGGAGGGTGTTTCCAATACAGTGTCTATGGGAGTTTTGTGCGGCAGGGGAGAATACAAAATATTATTAGTTGTCTTTTTATTGGGAAAATTAAACTGCAACTGAGTTATATCAAACAGCATTGAGGGTTCTTTCACACTAGCACTTTTGGTGTGCACCCGGGTTCTGGTGTTAGAGTTCGACGCCTTTGGATTGTTATTTTGTTTTTTTAGATTTGCGTTTGTAATTTGGTATTTTGTTTTCAGAATTGTGGTTTGTTTTGCACCTCTTGGCCACCGTAGAAAAGGGACAGACATTTTGGTTGAATTGCCAGGGTGGACAAGGGAACACAGAACCTGCAGAAATGATTAATAAAACCCAGAACAATGTCAGCAAAAGTGACTAAATATGGGATTAGTGGATGTTAAAGAATAGAAAATAAAAGGAATGACATTTGATTTACCCTAGTGGCTAAAAGCTAAGGTTTACTGTCTTCCATGTCCTTGTCACATCTGTTGGGATATAAAGGACTTCAGCTGTATTTAAGGATATAAGCAAAATAGTACATAGCTGGTGCTTTAAAATAAAAAAAATCAAGACAGCAATATACAATCTTTTATTGATTTAATATGAAACATTTTTATTGCAGTTAATTGTGTCCCTGTAGCTCTGGTTATGTACATTAGTGTATCTACAGGAAAGTCTGTATCATACTAACTATTGTCTATGGGTTATATTGTAGAGCTGTGAGATCAGCCTGAGGCCATTCTACGTTACTTACCAGTGGCCGTCCAATGCTGACATAGTTCGGGGGCTCCAAACATCTCAATGAAGAAAGCATGTGAAACATTAACACTTAATGCTTCTAAACCAGTAAGAAATTTAAATGCTCTGGATTAGCTTTTTTAAAATAAAAGTTAAAGGTGCTCTATGCAATGTTGCAGGATTTTAGCTCGATTTTATTTTTATCTCAAACCGTATGCATCACCCCTTGATCGTCTTACTGTCTGCCCTCTGAATACATTGGGAAAAAACCCGCTCTCGAAAGACAACACAGAGGCTATAGTACCGAAAGAAACATTTTGGCACCACAACAAAAACAAACTTTGGCCAAACAACCGCCAAGAAGAGGTGGGGTTTAATGCGTGTTAAACCCCACCTCTTCTTGCTGATTGGTTGGCCGAAGTTTGTTTTTGTTTGGCGTACGTCCTGCACCCATAGTGTTTCGCAAGATCGCATAGAGCACCTTTAAAGGTGACTACCAAAGATGACACAATTTTTTTTGTATTCCTGTGATTTTTCATAATGATGTTTAATATTTATATCATGCATTTTATTTCATATTACTTAATGCAAACTGTGAGTTTTGATTGAAAATTGTTATTCAGATGTGGGAAAAGAACTGCACAGTGTTCTCACTGTTATGTAACCAATAGGAAACCTGCATTTGCAACATAAACAACCAACTTCTGTATTCTCTTTTCAATGTTGCTTTAGAAAAAGGTGTTAAATTTGTTTTCAAGCTGATTTGCACTCGGTCTTCTCCAGGATTCACTCCTTACCTTGCACCGACCACGGGCGATTTCCTTCCGGGATCAAGTGAAGCTCCAAGCGGCTCTTCCCCGAGTGAGCGCGTGTCCTTGTTCAGCTGCTGCAGCCGAGAGCTGAGCTCGCTTATCACAGTGGGCTTGCCTTCCTCTGCCCCCGAAAGCGGACGGGGTTCTACGGGGTCCCCCCACAACTTGGAGCGTCTCTGGAAGAGGTAGCGGGGTCTGGCCGGGCCTGAGGCTCCCGCAGCAGCAGCCAACGCAGCCGCGTGCTGCTGTGAGAGCAGTTCGCTATCGGATGACTGCTTGAGCAGGGGGTCCCTGAATGTCACCGGGCCCTTGCTGAGCTGGGACTTGAGCTTTGGCTTTGGAGGCACTGGCGGCTTATCAAGAATAAACGTCTGGCCATCTGCGTGGGTGGTGTAGGTGTCCGTGGGCTCGCCGCTTTCCGAGGACAATGTGGACATACTGGACACGGTGGAAATGGTGCTCGTGGTCTCCAAGTGGTGATCGCTGGAGCTACGGGTGTCAACCTCTTCCACCCCGGAGTCAGCAGCAGACTCTGGGCCCAGGTGGGACTCAGATGGCTTCCCTGAGGCTGCTTGCGGGCCACTGCTAGCGGGGACCTGTGCTGCTGTGGCGACCGCTGCTGAAGGGGCGGGGGGAGGGTGTGGAGCCGAGGGCAGAGCTGAAAGGGTTGTCTGCGCCGACATCGGGGCAGGAGGTACTGCAGTTGCAGGTGTCTTTCCAAGAAGGCCATTGGCAAATTCATCAGGTGGAGGAACCACACCGATTTTGCGGAGCTCCTCGCGTGTCTCT
Organism: Enteromius afrohamiltoni; assembly: GCA_034779775.1. Classification (NCBI taxonomy): domain Eukaryota; kingdom Metazoa; phylum Chordata; class Actinopteri; order Cypriniformes; family Cyprinidae; genus Enteromius; species Enteromius afrohamiltoni. Next base: position 17,785,140 of record JAUYWG010000055.1, on the reverse strand, counting down.
TCGTCGCTGGAAGAGAGCATGGCGGGTGGCAATGTGACCGTATAGGGTTCCACATCCTCCTCAGAACTACCTTGTGCCAGGGTTTTATCTGAGGACGGGCTGGCAGGTGGCTGGGAAGTTGAAGCTGTTGCTGGAGGCGGGGTGGATCTCAAAGGAGCATCAGGACCAGGGGACTTGGCGCGTTTTATTTCGGCTAACATAGGTTTTGGGCTCTCTGACAGTGCCCCCTTTGGAGAGGGAGAGGGCATGGTGTGTTCTGGGCTGGGCCCCACTGCCTCCCCATTACTCGTTGCATGAACCATGATAAGCCCAGCAGTTTTCTGCTGAGACGTGTCCATGATGCTGATGATCATACTCTTCTTGTCCTCAATTTTCCTTTCCTCCTTTGGTTCTGTCAACTCTTTCCTGGTGGATATGGGACTCCCCCACTGAATTTTGCTGGTGGGGGCGGAGGTCTCGTAAATTCTTTTCGTTGCAGGGGAAAAGGGAGGCGACGCAAAGTCCGCCTCACCCCCTGACTGCTCAGCCTCTTTGGTCTGGGTCTCCATATACAGCACTCCTCCAGCAGCTTCGTGTTTAGTTCTGGGCTCTGGGCTGCTTGAAGGGGACTGACTCTGCGAGGTTAATGCCCGTTCCCTTGCGGCCAGCGCAAGTGCCAATGGAGAATTGGGGTCAAGGGGCTTGCCTGTCAGTGGGTGAATGAAAGTGGTGCCCCCAGGAGAGGGGCGCAATGCCAGGGCGGGAGGAGGCAACTGACCAAGTTCACGTGTGAGCATTCGTTCATCAACAGAACGGGATGGTGTGAGTGAGGGGGCCTCTGGGGGTGATGCCGAACTGCCCTCCATAGTGCCCACTGATAGGAAGACTGTGGATTTCCGTCTCTCCTCCAGACGACGTTCCCTGTCTTTCACAGCGTCAGCAATGGCAGCAGCGAAAGGTCCCTTTCCATGCAACAGTGCCTCGGCCTGAGCCTGACTGCGTTCCTGCAACAGCTGCTGGTGCTGCTGATAGAACTCAGCCCTGCTGGTATGGTGGGCAGCTAGGCGTCCCGAGGGAGAGTGCTCTCTTGCATGGATGGATGCCAGCGCTAGCGAGGCTCTCTCCTGGGCATCTTCCACCTGCAGCTGCTTTACAAGCGGGCTCTTCCTCCGCTGTGGCTTGGTTTGAGGCGGTGTGAACAGGCCCACGCTGAATTGGCCTACATTGGCGTAGGGGTTATCAATGACCCGACCTTTCCGCTTGATCCTTTCGGGTGGAGTTGAAACAGGACCTGGCCTGGGGATGTCAGTAGGCTCCACGGGAAGGTGGGAGGAGTCCTGCAGGATGATCATGGAGCGGGCTTTCTTCTGCCGATCCATGTGGGCAGCGTGGCGAGGCGGCTCAAACAGCTCAGCAGACATTGTCTGTGGCAAAGCGTGCAGTCTTGGTTCAGAGCCAGGTTTAAAGCTGGAACGGCTGGGGTCGTGGATGCGGCCAGGGGGAGGGGGTGGGCAGAACGAAGGAGGGGGTCCAGTATCTAGATAGTAAAGCGATGGGGGAGGTGGGGGAGCCATTTGAGGAGGTGGAGGGATACTATGGCTGTCTCTCAGGCTGTCCGTCATTGAGGAGCTCCGCGGAAACCTGTGCTCCGCTGCCAGGGCTGACAGTCGATCTTCTTCTGTTGCTCCTGTACAGACAGATAGATAGATCTGTAAAAATGTATTTTGGGGGTTTGCCTGAGCTTTGATGATGAACAAGTGTGCAATAGTTTACAGATTTGATCTTTGATCTTTCCTTTTATTTTTGGCATTCCAAATGTTACTGTATGTCAAAGTTCTGCTTTTAAATGCATTCAGATTTTAAGATCAAAGGACGGATAGATCAAGGTACTTTACTGCTATTTTAAATCGAGAGGCTTAATTGAGGAGTGTATGTAAAAGATTCCTGAAGAATTACCAAAAGACTTTGTCCTAGTCATGCTTTTCGGCAGCTGCATGTGGGTTTTTTCCAACGCTGGGTGTAGAGCACCATGGAGAGCAAGTCCTTGCCGCTCAAAAAGAGACTGCACAAAGAAAACATTTATGTTTAAAAGGGTCAAGCAAGAATATTCTGGCATATTCTCAAGAATATTAGCTATTGGCTACTGTTATTGTAAGACGCTTCATCCCTGCTGATAATACCAGCATACAGCTGTGTTTTAGAAAACTATGCTGGTACATTAGACAGTGTACCATCAAACCTGCATCAAGTCAGTGCGCTAAATGTAAAACAAAGTAATTTTTTTTACTTGAAGTTCACTGTGCACATACAACGTATTTGGTCAGTGCTGCTAAAATGGGACACTTTCTGAGAGTGTGCGCACATACTGTATCTTACACTGATTTCTGCTGGTGTAATTCTGCGACTAGAAGGACGTTGCTTCACCGTTGCTGCTCTGTAGTCTGCTTCCACCTTTGGCCTCAGTACTGTCTCCTGAGAGGCCAAAATCTCATCTAGCCTTTCTATTAAAACACACACACATAAAACCAGGTTCATTATAAACACCTACACAGGTAGTTCTCAATGGTTTGTATTATGGATCTCATTCGATGAAATGCTTTAAAATAATAAAGGCAAAATACATATGAAATGGGAATGTTTATGACATTTAATTAACGGAATGCATCACTGTTGCTTATTTATGGTGAAAGGTGTAGTATGGCAAGCTCGGTTCCAACCTGCCTGGTTGTACACTGTCTACTTGAGTAGTGTTTTACACAGGATAGGTTTGTATCTTCTTCCAAAGTTTATTAAGGTATTGCACGTTGATAAAGAAAAACAAATAAAAACAACACAGATGGAGGCAAGACTGCATCCTGTGTGAACAGTCCCTACGGCCGCATCCTAACTCAAATAGAACCTCATAAATGACTCATTTGGAACATACACACAAATAGAATTCCTTGTAAGAAGCACATGAGAGGTGAAACTCACAAAGGATTTCCAGTTTGGCATCAGCACATGTTGCTACGTTAAGAGTGTGAAATATAATAAGCATGAAAAATACGGAAGTACTAGATAAAATAGTCATTAATCAATTTTTTAACAAATTGGCTTTTAAAAATTTTAATAATCTAATCAATTTACGCTTAAATTGGTATAGCAAAATGAATATTTGATTTTTTTTAAACATCCAAAACATGAGGGCATAATTTTCCTGCCTTTGTGACAGGAATGCCTAAAAATACTGGTTAGGTAGGCTGCTCACTAGGTTTCGGAAGAGAGCTAAATAAATCATATTCCAGCATGAGCAAGGTGAAGATGGTTGCATACACATATTTCTGTGATTTTGTAGGCTTCTAAAAACCTCTACTCACCTCCTCTTCTCCTCCTTGCAGAGGCTGAGCATGAAATAAACGTACAGAACACTTCTCCATTAAAGTCTCACAGCAGCAAATGTCTGTCGATATGTGCTTCAGTGTGTGAACATGTATAATGAACTCAGTAAACTCAGAGCACAGATTGAGCGAGAGAGGAAAACACAGCTGATGTTTTGAACAGCCCAAATGGCTGCAGGAGGGAGATGACACAGTTAATAAATAAACAAGAAAGAGCAGCAGAGAGAGAGAGACAGATAGAGAGAAAAAGTTGTGTACAAATGTGTGTGCATGTGTTCAGAGAACAGGGTGTGTAAAACTATTCATTTTCCTTAATAAACTGTAACCTGAATAAATCTACATATGCATATAGGCTTAAAAAAGTGCACACTGAATCCAAAAAAATGCTTGCTCTTGCTCACCAATATGCAATGAATGGGTGCCACTAGAATGAGAGTCCAATCAGTTGATAAACACACCACAATAATCCACAGCACTCCAGTCCACAAGTTAACATTCTAAGCTAAAAGCTGCATGTTTGTAAGAAACAAATCCACCATTGTCATCTTAACTTTAAACCATTGCTTCCAACCAATACACAAGTCCAGAATCCATAATAACACTTCCTCCAGTCAAAGAAAAAACACCTGTTGTTCTCTCACATCAAAAGCCACCAAGATTTTTTAGACCTGTTTTCACTTGAAAATGAAGCTTGATCTGTGCATATTTCTTTCCTGAGTCAGAAGGAAACAATATAACACCATGTCCTAACTGCAGGGGATGCACAAAACATGATGATAAAAGCTATCTTTTCCATTTTAATGGAAGTAGTTTTTTTCCTAACCAGCCAAGATGGCGACACAAAGTTTCAGTCTCTGGTAGTCGGCGAAGCTAATGTGCTAACGACAATCTTATTGGCCTGCTCTCACCTATTGTCATCCCTGTTTTGATTTCAGCAAATCAATTCAAGTGAACGCAGATAATGTGGTTAATATTCATGAACCTACCAGCTCATTAATCCTAGTGCGGTTTATATTGTTATTAGTAGTAGAATTCGTAGTATCACAATTTCGTTTATCACAATTATTAAACAAACTAATCAAATTGAATTAAAGTTATGTGTAGTTTTTCCCTTTTTTATGCAAATATACATTCATTATTATTCTAATTACTAAATTTCTATCATATTGTAATGTTATACCAAATACATTGGCGATTCTATTCCCAAAGTGTCCATAGAGTGTTGATAATATACAATAACACATTGAATTTGACGTCTCTCACATTGTCCCACAGAAACATTAAAATAGTGTGGATTAGTGTACAATGTTTTATAATAATAATTTATTCTATTTAGTATCATTTTCATTCATGTAACCCATTTATACTGACGACATTCAAGTTATTTGACATATTTAAATAGTTACTTTCCCTGGTAATTAGTTACTTTTATAATGATGTAACTCTTTGTGAGAAGTAACTAGTAACTGGTAATTAGGGCTGTCCCCGACTAAGGATATTCACAGTCGAATCGGACTAGAATACGCTTCGTTATTTTTACAACATACAGTTAATATTACGACTTGTAAGCCATCTGTTAATTTGATGGACAAGAGTGGGGTGGATTACTTATTGTGATGTTTTTATCAGCTGTTTGGACTCTCATTCTGACGGCACCCATCCACTGCAGAGGATCCATTGAAGAGCAAGATACGTAAGGCTAAGAAACAAATTCATCTATATCTTAGACGGTCTGTGTGTGTACAATTCATTTAATTTCATAATTTCTCATTTATGGGTGAACTATTCCTTTAAGACAGAAACGTGAAAACATGCAACCTCACAACAAGGAATTCTTACCTAGTTCTTCGAGCTCAGCGGTCATGCTTTTGGACCTCAGGGTGAGGGTGGTGCTGGGTGCTCTTTTTGGAGGTGGGGGCGCTGTGGAGGAAAGGCAAGGAGTAGATGAGAAGACAGGATGGCGTGGCGAGGGGCCTTCACGGCTGCTGCCCCTCGGCAGCTGCCAGCGCTTTTTCACCATCTTCATCCGAAGATCAACGTACCACACGCCTCACCACGATTAAACTCTCTCCTTCAGTCTTTCGCTCTCTGACATGCAACATACAATCATGTAACTATCAGACATGTCCTGTTTGACTGCACGACCAGAAACCAACTTCTGTTCTCAGTGGCCCTCCGATGCGAGAAAGAAATACTCGTCTCCCAAAACACCTCATATCACATTCAGCCTCTTGCAACCCAAATGGTGGCCGAGTTTCCCTTTTGTCTCTCTGAAACGAAAAACCTGATGCTATGTCCAAAGCATGCTATAAACTCACAAGCAGCAGTACAAGAAAATGATCAGAGTTCCAGTAGATCAGACACTTCTGTCGTCTCAGTAACATCGGCGTAAAACTCCTCACTCCTTCAGCTAACAACCTTGCAGACTGGAGTGGAGCTGGAGAGAGAGGAGAGAAATACCAAGGCACTAATGCAATACTTACTTCAAACATGCATTGTAGTAACCATGGCAACTCTGGCAGGAGCAAGGCCTGGGTTTGTGCATTTCAACTGTGAGAATCTGTGTGTGTGAGTTTGTATGTGTGTGTGGGAGGATATAGCCATAAAACTAACAACAGACACTCTATTATTACTTCATCAGTAGTGTGTAAGTGTGTGGTAGTTCGCATCGCCCAGAGTTATGCAATAACCCAGCAATAACTTTGCAGGTGACCGTGATTTGGCCAAGTAAGAACAATATTCGCATCGACAATCAGATTTTAGGGTAAGGATCTGTCGTCTTAGGCGCATAAACAATTGCAGGGATAGTTCATTTCTAATGCATGCTGCAAAGTGTCCGAGGTCATTGGGACTGACTCCACAGAGGATGCACGAACTGATCAAATATATAGCTTAAATGCAATGCAGTGTGCTTTGCAAGAAAGTATTTTCCAAATGCATTAAATAGAAGAGTAGTTTATGCATTTTGGACATTTTATGCAATATATTAAGCTGTGTATTTTATAATCTCCAAACGCATTTCCCTTGGCAACAAAATTCGCTCAATTAAAATTTTTTTTAATAAAATAAAAGTTAATTTATAGTAATTTTCCTTGGTGAAAACGTAATAAATAATAAAACAAAATAAATAAGTTACTTAGGATGAAAGCATGTTACAAATGCATTAAATGTAAGTGTAGTTAATAAATTTCGACTGTAACAGACTCACTGCTGAACATATATAAACTGCTTGTAAGCAATATATTTATCTGTGGATCTTATTTACAAACATAAATTTTTCTTAAAAAAAAAAAAATAAATAAAAAAAAAAATATATATATATATATATATATATATATACATATATAAAATAAAATAATTATTTTA
>JAUYWG010000055.1:17741661-17762163 GCA_034779775.1 Enteromius afrohamiltoni | reverse complement strand
GAAGCTCTCAAGCTGTATCTAGCGCATTAAAGAACTCTCTTTCTCAATGTAATAAAAGATTACTGTAGTATGTTTTAGAAAAATGTCAAATTTAATTAAATGTTACTTGCCATTTCTTTGAAATGAATAGAAAAATTCACAGTTTCAAAGAGAAATGTCTGCTGAGTGGCGCTAAAACACAGGTTCAATATGTGAACCCTGATACATTTTATTATGCTGATCTAGGTTTGTATTGCAGTGGTTCAGAATTGAAATATCTGTGGACTGCTGCTAAATGTAAATGCTCTACCATGTTGGAAATATGCAAATCCAACCCTAAACCTACCTGATAGTGTTAACAAATGCAAAACTGATAGAAAACGTTTTGTTGAAGAGTAGTCTTCAAGTAATAACAAAATACTCATTATTGTACTTATTGGTATGTATTTCGTGTATTGCTAAAAAATAAAGGTACATTTATGCCATGAGACCAGGTAGAAAATTTGAAAGCAATTTGCAATTGAGGAACTCCTTAGCGACAACATAGCAACCCTACCTAACATAGTTGGCTCTGTTATAAAACGTTCCCTTTAGGATAAAGCAAGGTTAAACATATACATACATATCTCGTGTTTCCCATGGTAACTATCTCTGAATAGTATGCAAAACAGCCACCGTACAATGAAATCAAATTTAACCTGCAGAAAAGGAATTAATAACATAAAAAGCTAATTTAATGGAATACACTCCTGCTGTTATCTCACTAACTTCATTCTCACTTACTGATCTCTCTCTCTCTTATTCTCCCTCGCTTGCTTAATGCACATTTATTACTTCATTTGCCAGAGGGTTTTTATCTAAAGTGACTTACAAAACATTCAGGATATACATTTTATATGAGCGTTTCCGGTGAAACAACCCATTATTGTTTAACAGGTTGGGGTCAGTAAGATTTATTTTCTAATAAATGAATGCTTTTAATTCAGCGAGGATGCATTAAATTGATCAAAGGTGACAGTTAAGACATTAACAATGTAACAAAAGATTTATATTTCAAATAAACAGCATTCTTTTGAACTCTCTATTCATCAAAGAATCCTGGAAAAAGAAAAAAAAACGCACCCACTTTGATATAGGTATGGACTGCAGCGGATCAGAATTTAAATATCCGGGAAATGTTGCTAAAGGTTAAAGCTCTATCATGTCGGAACTATGCGCTACACCAAATCCAACCCTAAACCCACCTGAAGCAAAACTGATATCAAAAGGCATTTGTTGATGCAGGCGTGTCATTTCAACTTCCTTTTACACAGATCTGAACTATTTTGTCGAACCCTAGTTACACGAAGCTTTCCAATACCTAAGTGCAACACCGTATCACGTGAGCTACCGAATAAACCTACCATCAATGAAAACACATAGATTTGAAGCTGGATATGTGTGATGAAACTCCCAGCATGTTAATATCGTTTTAAGTAAAAATAAGACATAACATGATATACTTCTAGCAATTGTGTGGAAATAATGCTTTAATAGTAGAAACACTGAACGTTTGTGAGCAAAGGTTTAAAAGGTGTCTGTGTTTTACTGCCTCTAGTGAAACTGGAGTTATATGTACTTATTGGTACATATTTCGTGCCTTGCTAAAAAGCGCACCCATGTACATTTATACCACTTCCACCATCTCAAATTTATTACTGAACTCATCGTAATGTATTCTCTGCATTAGACTTCCTAGAACGTTGGTTTTCCTACCCTTCGAAACAGCCTTCACATTGGGAGAGCGCTTACCGCTAATGTCCTCCGTAGGAAACTGACTTGGTTTTGAAAGAGAAATTGCCTTTTCCCCCTCTCTTCCTCTGTCTCCGTTTGCACTCTTTAGTCACAGAGTCAAACACCTCTCACCATGTGACTGACAGTCCTTTTGACAGCCCCGACTGGGTTTGAGTGACAGTCATAAGAAAGACAATATAACCCCCTGCACTATTTATAGCTTCTCAGAATTAGAAAATAACACATTTTAAAACGTATTTCTACACCAAACCATGTACTCAAGGAACCTCAGAGTTTCAGTGTACTGGAAAAATGTTTTTGTGTGTGTGACACAAAAATGCTCTCTCAGTATTCAGGGTTTCACATACACTGTCAAAAAAGTTATAAATAAAACATTACTAGAGTATGCCATTACTAGAAAATGCCATTTTCTGAATGAAAACGCTCTCTGCGTCGTTTTTTTTCACCCCATAGTAATAGTTCTGTTCCAAAACCTTATTATAAATGCTATTTCATCCCACACCAAAACCTCGTTTAAAAATACTTACTGTACTTAGTAACAAGATATTGTTAACATAGCAACGATATCACTATTCACAGAATCTAAGCACTGCTTCAGAGTTGTGGTTCAAATCAAACACTTATCAGGTTCCTTTTCACTTAAGACACTCCCTTAGAAGACAGCTGCCCATATATGCAGTGCACTCAACATGGTTTGGAACAAGAAGCTGAGATAAGCAACAGACATGCTAATCGATGGCTCTGACATAGTAAACACTACCTACCTACAACCCTAAACATACAGGCACATACTGCCACTGGGGACCTGCTGGGACGACCTCAACTGGATAAATGATCTGTAAAGATGTTGTATAATCGCCCACTGGAGATGTTAATAATATATTGACATCTGAATTAGAAATACACTGAATTTTCAATCCAGACGTCTGGTCTGTACTCATGCAGATGGCTTTATAAATCATGCTCTTGGGCCAATTCAATATCTAAAGTTTCAAGAGGGCCGTATCCATGGAAACTATGTTTAAGCTTGCATTATTGATTGCAAATTGATTCAATTAATCACTACTAAGAACATAAATGTCATACAGAGTGATCTGTATGAAAATCTCCAAATCTGTGTCTGTCTCACACATAATTCTAACAAATGTTTCTTAATATGTTCCAAATATCTCTTCATAAACTACTGTTCAAAAGTCTTGAAAGATACTAATACTTTTATTTATTATTCTGTTGTTTAAAAGTGACATCTATCTACATAACTTGTCGGGAGATTTCTTTAGCAAATAAATGCTGCTTCTATTCACCGAAACGCATCAAGGTTTTCACTAAAATATTAAGAAATACTTCTCGAGCAGTATATCACTGTATTAAAATGATTAGTGAAGGATCATGTGACACTGAAAACTGGAGTAATGATGCTGAACATTCAGCTTTTTTAGAAATAAATAGCATTTTGAATTTATTAAAATAGAAAACTGTTACTGTAGGGGTAATTAATTTGCTCAGTAAAACCTAAAAAATTACTGTCATTTGTACTCAATGGATGTGTATCAGTGTGTGTGTGTGTGGGAGAAAGACTGCTGGGAGAACTGAATGAATTTACAAGGTACTGCATTTAAACATGTACACATATCTTAAAATGATGAAATAGAAAGATGAACTAGATTTAAAACAAAGCAAAAAACACTATGCTAGGGTATTCTGAGGGCTTGCTACTGTAGGTTGTTTCTGTGGCCTTCTGAGTTGGCCCAAGTATAAAAACTCCACTGCTCTATATATTCTGGTCACTTGTCAAGTGTCTCTTTCCTTCAATGCAAGTCTATGGTTTTTTCTTTTCTTTTCATTTCCTTGGCCACCGGTGAAAACTGCAGGTCTGATCACATTGAAAAATAATAGCACAACTCAAGTGGCATAATTTCCAGTATCATTGAAGCGTGTAGTCCAAAAGGTGCAAGGTGTCAAATGCTACTTGTATACTTAAAATCATGGGTTTCAAATCACTAACCTAAACTATTATCTAGCGTAACAGTGATGCTTACCTCAGCAAACACCTAATTCAGTGAATGACACAAGAAGGCACTATAGCGGGGTGCCCGACCCTGCTCCTGGAGATCGACTGTCCTGCGGGGTTTAGCTCCAACTCTAATCAAACACACCTGAAGCAGCTAATTACGTTTTTTAGGATCGCTTGAAAATTAAAGGCATGTTGGGCAACCCTGCACTATAAAGAAGTTTAAGTCAATATGCAAAAACCCCCAAAAGCATCTGCCATCTACGTAAGAGACAGACAGTGAAAAGTCTGCTAAAACAACATCAAACAAAAGAAAGAAGAAAAAAAAACTGAGGGAGTTTCTGCACCCAAACTCATAAACGAGAGTAAAAATAGCAACGGAACTATTTGGGTGATTCAGAAGAATGAGTCATCGACTGAGACAGGGGCGGAGGGAGAGAGAGAGAGAGAGAGAGAGAGAGAGAGAGAGAGAGAGAGAGAGAGAGAGAGAGAGAGAGAGAGAGAGAGAGAGAAGACTGGTCTGTGTGGGTCTGTGGGTGTTTACTGATTCCAGACATGCCCTCCAGATCCCGCTGCACACTGCAGCAGCACTGATGGAAATTCCAGTCTGTTGGTAAGTGTGTATAAATGCAATCTACACTTGCTGAACAGCATACTAAGTAGCGTACAAGTATTCCAGACCATATCAGAAGAGTAAGAAGTGTAGAGGAGCACACAGACATTCTTCTTACAAGAAGAGTGTAGTTGGAAGCCCTTTAAAGGGGTCATATGATGTTGCTAAAAAGAACATTATTTTGTGTAATTGGTGTAATGCAATGTGTAAGTAAAAAAAAAAAAAAAAACAACATTATTTTCCACATACTGCACATTTTTGTTTCTCCTGTAAGTCCTGCCTCCAGAAACGGCTCAATTTGTACAAAGCTCATCTTTGGACATTTAAAAAAAGCGAGGTATGCTCTAAATTGGCCAGCTATCCAGTGCATTATGTAAACATACCTAGTTAGTATTAGTTTTGTTAAATAAAATACAAAAATACCATGATAAGTGCATGTATTTCTTGTCATGAGTATTTCGCGTTGAAACAGGAAGTTGGAGCTGGTCTAAAACTTTTAAAGTTAAAGTTGAAAATTACATAAAAAAAAAAATTCTCAAAAATGAGAAATGTCTAATGCCTTGGCTATGAACTGAAATTAGTTTAACTTAAAAAAAATAAGCATCAATTTTAAACAAAATGAAATAAATTATATTCAATTAAATTAATCCTAATATTAATATATTTAAAAAAAAAACAAAAAAAATAAATAAAAATACATCCAGAAATTGCTAAAACATTAATGAAAACTGAAAATTTAAAAATAAAAGCTAATTTACAATATTTATAAAAACTCGTTAAAAAATATATTACATGCTAAAATAACAATGGGGTGATGATTATTGAACAGCCACTCCCCTGTAATAAAAATAACATAATCTTTAGATTTCTTTAAGAGTAATAATTAGCCAATTGCTGCTCAATTGTTTATTAGATTGAAACATGCAAATTTACTTTTACATTTTAAAATTTACCTTCATCTCTGCTTGTCTGTAAAGTAGCAACATAATGATGTCTGCATGTTTCAATGATTCAGAGTTGCCTTTTTTAAGAAACAACTTTATACACGGTGCACTACAAGATTTCAAACTTTGGAGGATGTTTTGATTTACTTAGAGCGTCTTAAAAAATGGAAAAAATGAAAAAATCCATAATAGGGGCACTTTAATTTCACAGGGGTTTATTCTATTCTACTGACTGTTAAAGATTTAGGTAAACATGTTACCTAATTAAACAAAACCTACACTTAATACACATAAATATGCTATCTTCTAACCTAATCTAAGAACAGAGCAATGAAAAGATGAAAAGAAGCAAAAAAGACAGAGAGAGGAGGAAAGAGCTCAGGGAGAATGAGATTGATGTCACTCAAGTCACGACACAGCAGTGAGCTCAGAGAGAAATCTGAATGAACATTAGTTCAGGCTTCAGAATCTGACATGCATGACTGAAATCGCTTCAGTAATCGATGTTAAATCACAAACACACACACACACACACACACACTCTAAGACAAAACAATCCCAAGCTAAAAATCACACACATTTGCAGACATGGACAACTAAACACACATGCATATGTGAGCATACACACTTACACTCACACACACACAGTCAGAGCACATAAAGGGATTTGTTTGGGTAAGTTAATTGTACACAGCGCTGTCTTCATCGCTTCACTGAGGCGAAACATATTGCCTCCAATGTCAAAGAGCTTTCATCTGTTATTGCTGGATAAATGCTAACACAAAAGACACACACACATGCTCATTTTCACTCTTGCGGGTCTTGATAGAGATGGACAGATGACAGGTCTGTCTTCCCACATTGTTTAATTGACCGATAGCTTGTGACGAGTGTCTGGACAATGACACACAGCAACACACACTCTCATAAGCAGCATTAGGCAATCCTATAGTGCTACCAGCTTTAGAGCAGAGATACTAGAGATCAGAGCGTGCAGATGTAGACACACACACATCTCACAGTGCATCTGTCATCTGCAGTTCTGGACTAGTCTACAGTTTCCTGATGAGCAGGAGCTGTCCGTTGAAATCAGGGAGCTGTCCACCACAGCTGGTGCTGAAACACACTCAAAGAGCACTGGGATACCTGGGGAAAGCTGCATGTTAGCATGGAGATAAATACAAATAATTTGCCACACCTGCTGATAGCCAAGAAACTGCACGTGCATTATTTCCTACCTGGCCCTGTGGCATAAACATACCTTTGTGCACTTTTTTCACTGATTATTTCATTACGACCAGGTAAAATAACTGTTTAAATGTCTCTAAAAAGACTCCATAGGGTATGTGTACATTGGCCCCATATAAACCACTGCTTGCACATACTTCAAAATGATGTGCACGCAGATGCCCATAAAAGAGGATGCAGACAGCAAAAACAAACAGCGCTTCCTCCATTAGAAAGACGTTATAAATTGGAAAGTGTTTGCAAATGTGTGTGTGTCTGTGTATACGATCTGGAGCAAAATGGAGAGAAACTGTTAATTTTACTCTAGTGGGAAGAATGAGACCAATTACAAATTAAGTGTGGTCTCGAGGGATCTTACTGGTTGTTACATTCTTTGTTCTCGGGAGAATCAATGCTCTTTTCTAATGAAACTAAGGGAAATGAGAGAGGAGAAACTATCAGCCTTAGGACTCTCTCTCTCACACACACAAAGGAATACAATTATCAAAGCCTTTCACTATTGTTCAAGCAGACTGTTTGGGGTGGGTATGATATTTCTGAAAGAAAATCTCTCTGCATTTATTTGATTGAAAATACAGTGTTAGTATAATTTAAAAAAATCATTTTATATATGCGTATGAACTTAGCATGTAACTTTTAGTCAAATTACAATCTACAATATTCTACAAGATCTCTGATGTCTCAAGATGTTATTAAAATCCCACATCTGCATTTCCTTTCCATTCTTTTTTTGCTTGAATCAGGCTGGCAAGCTAACATTAACCAGAACATCAGCCCTGTAGTTATATATCTCTGGTTTTTAAATAGTAATTCTAAACACATGTTCCTTCAAAGCATCAGAACAACAACAAAAAAAACCTCAGCAATCTAACAATTCACATATGTATAAAAAGGTGAAAACTGGTATAAAACATCTTTCTGCTGATGGGAAAACACCCTGGTGCTCTACAGGAGACACATCTATAGGGACTCGCCGGTGGTTTCCTGGCATCATTAGATGTTTCATTTCTAGAAAGCTCTCCAAGGATGGAGGCAATACATCACTCTAAGCTCCCCTTTAACCTGCTTCTCTGTGTGAGCGTGTTTGAATTATTGGACACGTGCCATGCTTGTAGTCAGAAAAGGTGTGTGGGAATTTTCCATCTCTCTTTCTCACACTCTCACAATGCATTTAAATTGGATGTTTAGTACAGACACCGGCCTGCCAGTCTGATCTCAATACACGGCCCTAAAAATGACAAACACCTCCAAAAACAGCATTTATAAGAGAGAGAGAGAGAGAGAGAGGAGGAGAGAGGAAGAGCTCTCCAAGAATTGCAGAAGAGAAGACTATTTGTGTGGATTTGAACAAATATGATTATGAGTTCTGAACTACAGACATACTGTATTGTTGCCTTTAAAGCGCTGTTCACCCAAAAATTAAAGTTCTGTCATTAATTACTCACCCTTATGTCTTTTCAAACCCAGAAGACTTTCGTTCATCTACCAAACACAAATGAAGGTCTTTTTGATGATATCAGAGAGCTATCTGTCCCTTCATAGACAGCAACATCAGTGGACGAGAAAACAAAAATAACTTTTTTTGAATTTTCTCTACAATTCTTCTTCCGTGACCTTCCACCATTTAAGAGAGTATCATAATGCATGCGTGTGCTTTCTACTGGACGCAAACAAGGAGGATTAGAGTAAATTATGTATTCTTTGCACAAACAAAATATTCTCCTATCGTCGGACAACTGTAGTTGATCCACTGATGACACATGGACTGTTTGACCTGTGTTTTTACCACGTTTCTGGATCTGGGATCACTGCAGTTGTGTTTCTGTCTAGGGAGGGTCAGATGGCTCTCTGATGTAATCAAAAATATCTTCATTTGTGTTCATGAAGGCATGAGGGGGAGTAATTAGTGACAAAATTTCAATTTTTGGGTGAACTAAGTCTTTAAACATGTAGAATTATACATGAGGCCGGACTATATATACATACATATATAAATACAACAGTAAGTCACTTCGAATAAAAGTGCACAAAATATAAAAGTGTGATTTTGAAGCACCAGCATTTAGAGTCAAAATATTTGGAGCAACAACAAATCTAACATTTAATACAATAGTATAATCCAACAATTTAAATCCCACATTTTAAGGAAATTTAAAGCAAAATTCTAGAGTATGAATGTTTTTTTTTATTTATTCAATAAACCTGATACTGAAGTGAATCAAACAAGTTGTAAGCACAGGTATACTGGCTCATTAAAATGGCAAATTCATTGCAATTCTCATAATGTTGCTTGATTTTTATATTACCGACAGAATAATATTTAATACAGTGTAAATATTTAAGATAATGCCCAGCCCTAGTATGCAAATGTGTATCTGTGTGCCACTTCTTACCAAGTCGAGGATCAAACTGTCTCATCTGGACCTCCTCCACACAGTCAGCAGGAAACCAACCAGTTCTTCCTTTCACTGTCCCTTCCCAGAAACCTCCTTCTCCTATACTTAACACTGCGAGAGAGAGAGAGACAGACAGAGCGAGACATTAATTATCATCTCATCAACACATATTTGGCTGTTGATCACACACAGATCCCCATACAATTAGCTAACATCCTAGATGATAATAAATAAATAAATGTTAGTAAAAAGTTAGTAATTGATTGAATTTGCATCAACTGTAAAATCATATATATATCTAGAATCAACTTTACCCTTCATAAAAACACAGAAACAAAGTCCATGATACATTCTCATTTCGATGTGTGGTGTGTGCATGAATGTGATCTCAGCACGCATTCAAACATCTTTTTCCTTTTGGGAATAAGCTTGAAGAGAGAGAACAGATAGATGACGTGAGTTGAATGACCAGTGGAATCTGAGACGGTGCAGAACACTGTGTTCAATCGGAAACTGATTCATCTACTGATATTCTACACTAACCGAAGAAACACATGTGATGACCACACCAGACACACTGAAACATATACAGTCACATGCACGGCCTTCAGCATTGTAGTTGCCAGGATACCGCAGTTTAAAAGCAGTGTTTTGTGTGTGTACTCCAAGAATTCCATAAATCAATAAGCAACAATGAAATTGTGTGCTGTGTATTGTACACATACACACAGGGTTTCATTCACGCTGAAGTCAACCTGATCTCACAAAATTGTGAGAACTGTGTAACGACCAGGGACTCTTAACGCAAAATTCTGTGTTAGTGTCACCGAATCGTCGGAAATTCTGCGATGGGCTTACGGGAAAAACCTACCCACTTCTGAACCTTGTGAAGCCATACAGTGTCTTTATGTGAAGAAGAGAGTTTTAATCACTCACATCTCGTCCCGTAGATTGACGGAATCGATCTCAGCCGGTTACGAGACACATAAGAGCCGATAGAAATTTACAACCGAGCCTGACTTAAGGATTCTCCTGGCAGCATTTTTTGAATTTGCGCAAAGCAGCAGCTGCAGCACAGATAAGTCACGGCGGACGGAGACATGGTGACAAGCCTGGCTCCATGGGGGGGCCACGCTATCAGAATTTTGGCCCCACACTACTTAACAGCCAATCACGAAATTGTTGTGATACGATTGTTGTGAAAAAGCATGAGGCATAGCGGTGCTTGCGCTGTTAACTTTCACTTTGGCGTAGAGTACTCTGTGTAAAGGAAGATATTTGTCAATGAGCTCAGCATCTGTTGATGCATGTTGGTGTATGGTCTTGTTAGTGTAGTGCGGGGTATACGCACTTCCTTATCAGTCGGCTTTGCATTCCCACTTTTAAATCTCCTCTGATTGGCACTCCGTAATGTCCTGCATTAGCAAAATCATGACAGTCCACCACATGAATAGCCCGTGAAACATAAAAACACCCGTGAAGATGCTTTGTCCCGAGAGTGACACAGATGCACGCAAGTGGCAGAATAAAAACAATAAGCTAATAATCAGTACATTATAAAATGATTTTTTGTTTTTCAAAGAAGCAGGTTTTTGCGATCAGATGTTTTTAAATCCAGTAAAATGTAAAGTATTTATTGCATTTATTGTGGCTAATATTAATTTAATAACAATGCTAAGAAAAATGTGCCAATACTATTGGCCCAGTTTGGTAAGAATTAAATGCAAGGAATGTCACTGATTTTAAAATAAGGCTTTAAAATAAATGAATAAAAGGGGACATAAATGAAAAGTATATCCACTTGTCCATGCATCACTATACCACTGCTCCTTACTCTCCTCTCGTGATCAGTCAACTTGGACCGCAGCAAAGACTAGTTGGGCTTCTTTTAAGCTGTTTTCCCCCATGGGTTAAAAGCTTGGAACATTTAATATAAATGAAATTTCACTTAAATGTTTTTATTAAAATGTTTTGCTTTCTACCATAAAACTGTGTTTTGTGAAGGATATATATATTTTAGTTTTGGTATTTGGGATATGGTCACTATACTTTGTTTTGCACTGGCCACTGGGCTAGTTTTGTCACCTGACAATCCTTTTGTAGAGCAGATGCTCTCAGCCAAGAATTGTAGTGTACGTTTTCTAACTGAACTTTTGAATTTTTAATATTTATAAAAATATATAGACCCCCAGTCAATTTTCGACGATTCCGTGACACTAACAGAGCGTTAAGAATTCTGTGAGATCAGGTTGGCTGAAGTAGTTGGCTTTAATTGCAGATCGCTCAAACAGAGCACATAATAAATGCAAACCACACACTTTGTCTCAGTGTGTCTTTCAGTCTCTTAGTGAAGTACTTGTTCTCTCTGGGCATGATGAAAGTGCTGCTTGATGGTCTACAAGGCCAACTGACCCTTCACTAAGCTCCGCCCCCTCTGTTACTGCTCACTGACAGAGCATCCCATAGGAACGAACTGGAGATTTCCATTAACAGAATTTGAAGTGTTTTAATGTAGAATTTTTTCAGCATGAAATCATGGCAACAGCTGTCAAAGCATGATCGTACTGTATGATTTATGCCTTATTGTGGCCTTTATGAAGTCTTGCTTTGTTTTTTGGGTGCTCTACAATAGGTTTTCATGCTTGGGTAACACTTTAGAATAGATAACACGTGTTAACTAATAACTATGACTTTTCTCTCAATAAATTCTTAATTTGCTGCTTATTTATAGTGCAGTAGTTATTGGGTGGGATTAGGGACATAGAATAAGGCAATAATATGCGCTTGCTTAATACTAATAAATGGCTAATATTCCAGTAATATGCATGCTAATAAATATCTAATAGGTGTAACTGTAAAATAAAGCCCTATCTTGATAAAACCCCCTCCTTTTGTGCTCTTATTGGGCTAATGTGTTGTGATTGGCAAATGCTCCAGAAATAACACACCCCTTACCATAAATGTTTTATCTACTCTGCTGTAAATATTAATGATGCCAGCAATTTTGACATTCCAATTTGAGCCCAATCCAGTGGTATGTATCTTTACAGTCTACTGTCTCTAGCGCAGCTCAACCAGGCCTCTTCCTTTTTTTGTGCATATTTTTTGGAGCACTTTCTTACACACCCACCGTCACACGCCTCCAGACACATACAAATGGATGCCTCTGCTGCTTATGTCACAATTAAGCACTTGTGTAAATGGGGCTCGTCTTGTAATAAACTAAGGGAAAAAAATGCAAAATGCACACCTCGTCAGTGATGCTTTCCAATATTTGAGTCCAATCAAATCAGTGTAATGAGCATCTGTGGACGATGCGTATTGCGTAGAGGGGACATTTCACAGAAAACAGGATTTTCCTCACTCTTCTGAAATAAAGGAGTTTGATGTGCTGTGTCAACGTAATCTAATGTTCATAACACAATCTAACCATAACCCAGTCCACACAGAACAGTTATGGATTAGGTGGAAATTCTTCCTGGTTATATTTTGTAAAATTATATGTATATGTGTGTTTTTTTTTTTTTACAAACAATACACACATCAATACGTTTCTAAAAAGAATGCATGTGTGTGTATATTACTGCTTTTAGTTGTTGTTGTTTTTGCAAAAAAAATTAAAAAGTTTTATGTTTGAATTAATTGCATCAATTTGAAACAATTTTGACATTTTTAACATTTGCCACAGGTTTTACCCATTTCTCAGTAAGATTTTCACTTATTTAAATTACACAATAAAATGTAATATGCTCCCTTATTCTTTTATATATTTGAATATGTACCAAAATAAGCATGTTTTTCAACCAAATTTTGACATTTTATTCTCCAAAAACTTTCAAAACCTTAAAAGTGGACGCTTTACTTACATTTAAAGTGCTTTTTATGGACATAAAATTACTTTTCTAAATGTCTCTGATGCGTCTTTGACTCACACACACACAAACGTTGGTTTTTGTGATTTATGGGGTCTCTTCATAGGCGTAATGGTCTTTGTACTGTACAGACTGTATGTGGTATTGTCCTACACTGACCCTACACCTAAACCTACCCCTTACAGGAAACTGTGCATTTTGAGATTTTCAAAAACACAACAATTAGCATGTTTTTTAAAGTGCCCCTATTATGCTTTTTCAAATATTCATGCAGTATGTCATGTAGCTGTATTTGAACATAAAGTTGTGACGCCGACAGTGCATGATTAATAAAGTTATTGTCTATCAAAAAAAAAAGTCGACTCACATTCCCCTAAACGAGTCGTCAGCAATTTAAATCATTCTCTGTTACCGAGTCACGTCACTAGGTAACATATTTGCATAATGCCCGACCACGTTATAAGTCGCGAACAACTTGCCCCGCCCCCAAACAGTACACTTTCCGTGTGGATTACATCATGAGAAGAAGACGTTGTATCCTGTGAGAGTTAATTTGTTTTATATGCTCTTCTGAAAGAATCTCAACTCAGCAGTACAGTCTTTTGTTGTGTTCGCCTCATTTTACTGCAGCTTGACTGTCTGTCTGTCTCCTCAGTAGGTATTTCCCTGCGGTTGGTTATGCACCAGGAAATGCTTAACGTCATGTGAGCGCCCTATTTACAAAGGTTTGGCATAGTTATTATCGCGCTCGATGACGTATTTATGCGTGTTGATATAAATGACAAGTTTTTTGAAAACGATGTTGTGTGCACACTGTTATTATTGAAAACGGAGGGGAAGAAATACCCGGCTATGTGTAAATGTGGCCTTAGTAATGCTAAACGATGTTTAACGCAGTGTTATGCATTATACAATGCTGAAGTTCACTATAGAGGTGTGCCCGATCAGATTACCAAAAGCACTGTCCACGGTAGTTTTGGTACAAGCTCTGTGGAGCGCTGTAGCGGCAGACCAATCATAAAAGACTGCGCCATCTGACCAATCACAGTGAGGGCTCACGGGAGGGAGGGGTTTACACAAGCGAGTCTTCAAACTGCTTCACACAATGGGGTAAAATCTATTTTTGGAGAAGTGTTTTCTGACCTTGCATAAACATAAACCTGTTTTAGGAGACTCATAAAACAATATTAGCCACCTTTAACATGGCATAATAGGGGCATTTTAAACCTTTTGAATTACGGGGACACTGAAAATGTCCTACATATTGTAATACCTGTCATACCCATGTCATTATACAAATTTGTGTCCTCATAAACCACATAAACCCGCACACACACACAGATCATTTCTAACCAAGCCTTTCGTTTAAGGATAAAGCTTAACAAAATGTTAAGTTAAAAGTTTTTGTCGATGAAGCTAACATTACAAAATATAAATGCCACACAATTTACTTATAGAATATCTAAGCATAAGTGACATGTGTGCAATCCTTTTGACACGTCCTGGAGGATCAACTCACCCTCTTTTAACCACAAAGACTACAAAGAACAGCGTGTCCATGCAGAGGTTTTTAGGCCTGCGCGTGTCTTACATAACCGATCACTCAACGGATTCGTTTATTCGAAGTGTGTTTACAAAGTAGCAGGAGTGGGCCCGCCGGACCTCTCCAGCCCTGCCGCATGCCCGGACACGCTTGGCATATTGGAAACAGGCCTTCACACATACTGGCAAACGGCACCATGGGAGAAACACTCGCCAAGCTCTCAGTGTCAGTCCCTGACCATCAACAAGCAGCCGACTGAGGCACACTGCCACGGCAAGCTCTTGACAGAAGGACCGTTGTTTCTGAAGAGAAGGGCCTGAAGTGTGTGTGTGTGTGTGTATAAGCATACAGGAGAGTGTTGCTTTTTCGAAGGCTGAGATACCATCACAACTCTCTATTCTTATCAGCTTCAAAGACTCATTGAGTCTTAAAAAGGATGAAAGGAGAACGAGTAATTCAGCTAGCGTGTAACTGTTCAACTGTGCTTAACAAATACAGACGCCGCGTAACGAGCGCGATTCTTTAATTGCTGTTCAGCATACATCAGATGTGAATGAATGTAGCTGGAAAGGGCTTTCAGAAGGACAGAAGACACTCTGGGTATTGCTCATTCAATCATTTACAGCTCATTCACAGATAAATGACACAACTGGGCCAAATCGCACACGAACGAGAGATGTTAAAAGAGTCCGAAGTACACAGTGAGAAGGAAAAGATCAATACAAACACAAAGAGAAAGTCTTAAAGCTTGCGTAAAAAGAATGTTTTTTGCTTTTTAAACAGATACACACTATTGTTCAAATTTTTTTAAATAAAGCTATGCTTTAAGAAGCTGCTTTAAATTGATCAAAAGCCACTGTAAAGACGTTTTAAATGACCAAAATGATTTTTTGTTCATGTTAAATGCTTAATTAATCCTGTTTTTTGTTGTTTCTATTTATCAGAAAAAAATGTTGTGAATTCCACAAAAAAAAGTAAGCACCACAAATGTTTTTAACACTGCTAAAAATAATATGTTTCTTGAAAATGACTTATGAAAGAAATAAACTACATTATTTTATGTGACCTTGGACCACAAAGATTTCTACATCACCTGAAAGCTGAATTGGCTTTCCATAGTTTGTTGTTATGATAAGACAATATTTGACCGAATATTTGAACTGTGATATGATGATGCAAAGAAATCTAAATACTGAGAAAATAACCTTTAAAGTACGTATTACTAATCAAAAATTACGTTTTTAAAATATTTTTACTGTAGGAAATGCATAAAATATGTTAATGGAACATGACCTTTACTTAATATATAAAGAAAAATGTATAATTTTGACCCATACAATGTATTTTTGGCTATTGCTACAAATATTTCCAGTGTCACTTTAATTTTTTGCAGTGCTTTAATGTGTGTGTCTGCATTTCTGAGTATTAGTATGAAGTACATGTCAAGGCCTCGTCTGCACTGCCAGTGCAGTGTTTTCCGATCTGTTACCCATCTTATTAACGTGATATGTAATAAAGTTTAATCTGAGCGCCGGTTGACTTGAGATGCACGTCAGTCACATGCTAATCAACTGGGTTCAATTCTGCGCTCTCTTTTCGTTCTATAAATAGAATGATAGCCGCAGCTCTAAATTTCCAGGCCACTTAACTGCGATAAGCCTCTCTTTCTGAGAGAGAGAGAGACAGGGTGTATCAAATCTAATCATTTGTCTCTAATAAATCCCACTGCTCAATAACTTTCATTAAAGCAACCAAAAGCTAAAATGGCAAAAACTACTAGCTCCAGGAACGATGGTTTCCACGAATACATCTGGTTTGTTTAAAGCATTAAACAGCTTGACGGGTAAAAGCAAGGTCACATTAAGCATTTGGCCACCCTTACTACAATTGTCCATGCTATGGTATTTTTTCATAATTATGCACACGTAATAAACTAATTTACTTTATTAATGATGCTGTTTAACAGGCTGTGATTACATACACTTATAGCTATTGTAGTTATATTAATGTGCAATGTGTGCGAGGTGATGTAATGTTGGAACCAATCAAATAGTGTGCCTGAATAAAAGGGTACAGCATTTTTGTCCCAGTCTGACACGGCTCCACCTAATTGGCTGGAATTAACGCTAAAAGAAGAAA
This sequence comes from Enteromius afrohamiltoni, assembly GCA_034779775.1. Lineage (NCBI taxonomy): Eukaryota > Metazoa > Chordata > Actinopteri > Cypriniformes > Cyprinidae > Enteromius > Enteromius afrohamiltoni. The sequence continues at coordinate 17,745,624 of JAUYWG010000055.1, read as the reverse complement.
AAATGCCAAACCCAGACAAGCTGACAGCGTGTAAACAAGGACCGTAAAAAAAACAAGAAATGCTCTTATGAATTAATGTAATTACAGGCCTGGAGGAAAAGAGGTGGGCTGGAAAGTTTCTACGCTTTTCATTCATGGGATGACTAACAAGAGGCTGCCTATTTGAGACGTGCAAAGTGCAAATGCAGAATTAAATGAATACAGTCACTTAGTGACGTGAATGTGACTAAGTGATGCATGCCACAGCAGGTATTTCTTTTATTTTTTCAGAAACAACAATCCAATTATTTTATTGAAAAAATACCATCGCATATGTGTCATATGATTCAATGATAATTAATGCGATTGACCTTTTTAAGCAGTGCAGACTGCTTAGATATCTGGTTTAACTGCAATTTTATTAACCGAAGTGTTCATTTGACTAATATTAGATGCAACATTACTCGTTTCTTTTTCAGAACAGATTTGAGTATGCAGTTTAGCATTTCATCACTTGCTCAAAAATGGATGCTGTGCAGTGAATGGGTGCCGTCAAAATGAGAGTCAAACTGCTTATAAAAACATCGCAACAATTCACACCACTCCAGTCCTGCAGTTAAAGCCTAATGAAGTGGAAAGCTCATAGGCAGAGCATGTGTGGCCATAGAGACTGTGACACAAACACATTAAATCTATTATGTCTGTTGCTAACAAAGTGAACGTGAAAAGACAGTGGTGATTGCGGAATTCAATAAATTAAGATCTGCTCATGTTGCACTGTATTTCATTTTAGGTCTTTTCACAGTGTTGCACATTTGAACCAATCACACACAATTCTGTTGAGCTTAGGAATGCAATGGCCAATCAGAGGTGTTCAGATGAGTCATCGCTGACACTCAGTTTTGTTGAGAGCATGCGTGTTTGACTGAATGCCAGACGCTTGCAACATTATATACAGCTGTAGTGATTATAATAATAGTTTTGGTTTTTTTGAGAGTGCTTAAACTCGTGATAGATAAAGTTAGTAATAATGTCACTTTCCATATATGATTGATTTGCTGTTTTAAAAACCGTGGAAAGGAAATATAGGCTAAATTTAGTGCCATTAAACATTTTGTTTCCCACATATCTGGTTCTTTTGTATGCTTCATGGGTTTTAGTATGCTTACATTTGGTTGCTTTTAGCCTTAACCTGGAGTTAATTCACCCTCCGCCTAAGGAAACGCTGCATGTTTGTAAGAAAGAAATCCTTTATGTATTAACTCTGTCACCACTTCTGGCCATAAAAACAATTCCTACAGTGACATAATCAACCCATTTTTGAGCTTTCTCACCAAAATCCACTGATATATTTGTTTAGAACTCCCTTGAACTCAGTAATGTACAGTAAATAGTGATTATTATGTGTATATTTCTCTCCCGATTCAGATTTTTTTACTAGATACGGAACATGTGTTTTAGAATGAAGTTTGAAGCAAAAAAAACAACTCATTTCTGATGGCACCCATTCACTGCAGAGCAAGTGATGAAGAAACAAACTCATCTACGTCTTGGATGACCTGTGGGGTAAGCACATTTTCAGGAAATATACATTTTTGTGTGAACTACTCCTTAAAAAACAAAATGAAAAAGAGCAGTGGGGAAAATGAACACTGGGTAAATATAAATGGAGATGACATCAGTGTGAATGCTAAGTGAGATCTGCGTGCATGCAAAATGGAGTAAACATGCATGTAAAAATCTTTTCACCGGTGTGTGTGTTTGAGAGTGCTTTGACCTGCGCTTTTGCATTTATCAAAAAGCTATTTCCAAACGGAAACACTTAAAGAAAGCAATAAGCAGAAAACACGACTCCATAAAAGCCTCAGCGATGCTCTGAGCCGCTGAAATATCAGATGACTTGTGCTCACTTCAGTCATGTCAGAATCATCAAAGGAGTCCTTTATAAAGATGCTTCGGTAAAATCCACCATCATCCACATAAACGTCATCATGTGAAGCTATCTGAAGGATGCAGCTTTAAATACAGGTAAAACTTTCTCTCTCGTGCACAGTTAGTGTGATAACATCTGATCAGCAGACAGGCAGTCAGAGCTCACACACCTGCTGCGAGAGCCACCGAATGATCAGAGATGTTTGATATTCAGTGGAAGGATTTCCAGCTGATTGTCCATCAGGTTAATGAAAGAAAAATGCCTGAAGTGTTCTACCGCAACACACACACACTCAGCTCAGACAGATACAAAGGGGTGCTAGCTGATGGTCTCGCTTCCAATTTAATTCAAGAGTGCTTTGTGGTTACATTACTAAAGCAAAAGAGTTCAGAAAGTATTTGAACTTTTGATTCAATGATAGGAAATTTGGACTATGAAATCTGATGAGCAGTTTTTAGAGATGCTGAATAAACTGAATTCTAAATTTTAATAATAATTCACTTCAAATTAAAATAGCTTACGAGACATTTCTAAAGGTTTGGCTCAACATGAGAGAGTTCCTTCAAACTTTTAAATTAAATGAAAATAATATATAAATAAATAAACTATATACACAATAGAGTGCGGATCCGGTCGCATTTTTCTGTCCGAGCCCGACCCGCGTCTGTCAGAGCAGTAACCAAACCCGACCCAAGCCCGACGGGCATTAAGATATTTATCTCCGAGCCCCATTTTTTTTTTTGGAAAGCCCGCTTTTATTAAGCAACTGTAGGAAGGCGTTCGGAAATGCCAACAGATGAGAGCATCAGTGCACACGGGGCAAAAAGTGACGCACATTCGCGCTGATGTGACCGAGCCCGAACCGAACCCAAGCATCCTTTCTAAATATCTGTCCGAACCCGGCCCGGCCCGTCGGGTATCCATCCTCTAATACACACACATACTGTACATATATAGTTTATATATAAGTTGAACAAGTTTTCATTTAATTGTATGTGTGTGAGTGTTTATAACTTCAGTGTATTAGGTAGATTAAATTTTGGACCTTGTATAAAAGATACTTTGAAAGTGTTAATCTGGGTATACAGTATTTGAGCCGCTCTGTCTGAAGGCAGCAGGGCCGTTCAGCTTTGAATCATATCTCAGACTACATCGTTTTAGATATGCATATCTGCAGAGTCTCTTGCAACTGCCAAATCGTTTACGGCTATGTTGAGTATGCATCTCAATTTGGCTATATCTTTTCCATAGGTGATTATCCTTTCAGTGATCATTATATCTAGCACTGAATACTACTGAGAATTCGTGGATGAGTGATTGTTTAGAATATTTGCATGCATTACACCACCAACCCTGAGGACAGACGGACCAATATTCACATATTCAACCAGTTGTTTGACTATTAACACTAGAATATCTGTTTTCCAGATTGTGATAATTAAAGACTATTGGCCTCATTTGGCTGTGAATGCAGTGGTGGGCATTTTCCAGCATCGCCCGAGGACACTTTGTTTAGGGAAAGTTTCCTGCTGATTTAATGGTTTGCCAGAGATAATTGGATTTGCTGTGTCAATAACGGTACTGAAACTCGTAAAATTTTTTTTTTTGCTTTTTCAAATGGAGCTGGCGGTACATGTGACTGCAGTCCACAGGGTTATTGATTGCTATGTCTGTGTAACACATATGAATTGTGATCTAGATCGGCAGCCTCTGGCAGTGAGCGTACTGGTGTATGTAATAATCTAATTTGCATACAATCATAATTAAAAGCTAACAGGAAGTGGGCCGGGTGGAGAGTGTGTGTGTTGTGTAGTTACAGTGGTGGGCAGCAAAATGCTGACTCTGGTGCTACTGTATGTGTGCGGCGCATTACAACAAGCTCAGTGCTTTATTCAATATCCACGACAGCCCGTCTCACACACACCACTGCTGGGCTCTTACTAAATGAATCTGCTGATCCCACATGCCATACACTGAAGAGAAGAGAAGAGAAGAGAAGAGAAGAGAAGAGAAGAGAAGAGAAGAGAAGAGAAGAGAAGAGAAGAGAAGAG
>JAUYWG010000055.1:17676499-17703404 GCA_034779775.1 Enteromius afrohamiltoni | reverse complement strand
TTGTAAATATAAAAAAATCTTTAAAATATATATATATATATATATATATATATTAATATCTTTTTTTTACAAAATAAAATAGAATAATAATTTAAAATATAACAAATAAAATTTACTGGAAAACAAGGCTTTTTTTTTTTTAACGGGTGCAACTCAGTGTTACTCATCTTTATTGCATTGGATGATAATTAATATGAATAAAAAGACACGTCAAACCAACAATACAAAAAAATGATCATATATATTACTATTTGTATATTCAAATCACTCCTCCTTCAATAGTTTCACCCTGAGAAAACATCTAGGGCCACTTAAGATGGGCCGTTTGTTTAAGCAGTGTAAATACTGCGCTCTGTCTGCTTGTTTAGGTCCTCTACTCTTCCGCCTATCTATTCAGAGTGAAAAGGCCAACTGTCCGACCCACTCAGGACACCCTCACTTTCCCCTCTTTCAGTGACAGATGGGAAGGAATTGAATGCACACATCCTCTTGTCCCGTGTTTTAAGGCCGGTTCAGATTCTATGTGTGCGTGCGAGCATCCGTCCCATCCTTCATCGAGGTCACACACGGTTCTGATGAGATACCGGAGCCTGCGGCTACACTCCCATTGGCTCAAATCAAACTCCCAACACCTGCTGAGCCTCGGGGATTAACCCCGCTCCGTCGCCATGACAATGGTACTCTATATTACACTAATGGGTACGATCCATTACAGCGGCGCGACAACTGGCTGCCTTTCCCCCTTCCAGAACCAGCACGTGGAATGAGCTAGCTTTGCAGTCGATGCCGGCGAATAGAGTGATGACTCTCATTCACCTGAACGCTGCAGACTCACAAACACACACGGACACACAAGGGGCCGCTCTCATTTTCATGTTCCCTGGCCGTGGTCGCTCAGCCGCATTTGTAAGGATTCATTAACACAAGATATTGTTTGCGCTTGCTTGCAAATTCGATAGCAGCTAATGATGGTGGAGGTACAGTATACGAGCCACTTACCAACATCTGATGCTTTGTGAGTCTTTATAATTTCTGCCAGGTCAAAGTTTCCAGCTATAATAGCCACCTACAGAGAGAAAGAAAAATGGGTTATTTTTCTCCCAGACATCCCCAGGCAAACAAAAAACCCTGTTACAGATTTATAACACTGCATGCAATTCATAAAAGGATGTTATATTACCCCCAAAAACACTAAGAAGTCAACTCATAAGCAATAATGTACAGTCAGCCATCAATCATTAAAATTATTCTGGTTTACTACATTATCTTTTCTTCAAATAAATGACACGAAATGTTGAACAAAACCCAGCATATGCTGGTTAGGTAGCTGGGATGGTAACTTAAACCAGCTTTTTTATATATCCAACCAAATCAATATTAAATCAGATCGCAACACAAAAATACCCAGTTCTACAAAGTAGTACCGTAGTAGCCCTCAGATTTACATGATTACCATTCGATTTACCATAGCAACGAGTTTTTTCTAATAAGGTCCAAAGACCAATAACTCATTTGATTCTGTCTAATATGACACTCTATCTGTCTCTCTTTTATGAATGTGAGGGCTAATTAACTTTTCCTCACTAAAAGCTGAATCAAAGCAGCTGTCTAATGGTTTCCGTGTTGGATTTATGCAGCCGCACCAAGTCTGGTTCCCCCTCCCCTTGTACTAACAAATTAACTTTGATCTGAGCTGAAAATCTGTGTCAACTTCAATTGTACTGTGAGTTCAAGCACTGAGCCTCACTGAACAGAAGCAGGCAAACACCAGTCCCAATACGCTGTTGGTATGTTCACATGAAACATTTGCATCAGAAGGGCACGAGTGAACCATCTGAACCAATGCTAGCATGGTTAATACACAGACCCAGCCAAACCCAACAACTAATAGAAAGGTAAAAAAAATGAAGTATATTTTAATATTTTTGTTTAAAATGTTGAATTCAAGATTCAACATATATTAAAATATATATATTTTAATAATACTGTCTTTCAGTTGATCAGAAGTAACAGTAAAGACATTAAAAATTATATTTATTTCAAATAAACGTTTTTCAAAATCAAATTATCATATAAAATATATATGAGAGTTTTAACAAAAGGGACTTTTTCTACACTGATAATAATGAGTGCTGTCAAATGATTAATCATCCAAAAATAAACATTTTCATTTACATAATATATGTGTGTATATGTATTATGTATATATAAATACACACACATGCATGTGTATATTTAAAAAAATAAATAAATATAAATAAAAAGGAATATAAATATATACATTTAAATACTTGTAAATATTTATATATATATATATACTGTATGTGTGTGTCATAATATTAATAATAATAATAATAATAATAATAAATAAAATAAGTTTTTTAAGCATAATAGAATGATTTCTAAAGGATCATGTTATCGTGAAATCTGGAGAAATAATGCTGAAAAGTCAGTTTTGCATCAGAGGAATAAATGACATTTTAACGTACATTACAACAGGAAATTGTTATTTTAAATTGTAATAATAGTTTTCTGTTTTACTGAAAATTACAGAATTCTTTTCATCCTAATGAACCTATACTTTTGTACATACAGAATTTAGACAATGCCACGATAGTGCTACCATAGTAAATCATAATAGTACCACAGCCAAACTTTTAGATGAATCTTATACCATCACCTTCTCACTGTACTATTGATTAGAATCTGTTTATGTTAATCAACATTTCCTGGGTCACTGTCCACCATCTTTAATTCAAATGTTCTCTTTTTTTTGGTTTTGGTCAAATGAAGGTGTCTCATCATGCCTTTTCGTCAAAAGTGCCTACAAATGTTATCTAGTTTTCAAGTCCAGTGTGAATTCTCAAGACGGAGCCCTGAAACTGCTCTGGGCCTAAAGTTAAATACGGTTTGGCTCTGTGGGCAGTGAACGACAGCGTCAGTTTAAATAAGGTCCGGCTCCATTGACTCCTTCCACAGTGTTTGATCTCCAGGAAGCCAGAGGTCATGCGCTCTCACCTGGAAGGCAGTTTGGCTGTTGTAGTTCTTAATCTCCTTATTCGCCCCTCTGAACAGCAGCACTCTCGCGCAGCTATCCTGGAGAGAGACAAACAGAGAGATTACAAGCGCGGTGATAATTTGTCGCTCGTAAACCGTGTACATTGCATGTTCATGAAAATGTGCCCTAGAAAGTTCTGGAAGTGTGTCGCTTTCACAACAACAGAAATGACAAAACTGACGTTCCACTGGGACCAATTAGCTTACCAGCTCATATGTAGGTCTGCTATCAGAGAGAGAGAGAGCTACTCTAATGGCAGTGTTTCTCTATGGGCATCCGAGACAGAGTGTTTAGAAGGTCAGCACAGCATCTGGCTATCATCCCTCTCTCTCTCTTTCTCTGTAGACAGTTTTGACAGTCCACACACACACATTTAGGAGCTGTACCACGCAGACATGACTCAGCTGGGATTGGTGTCCTAGTTTCCTAACAGTGGTGAGTAAACATCACAGCGTCTCTTGGCCCACTAACACACCTTCAATGGAACGTTAATTACACTTCCTGTCTGTCTCTCTCTCAAGCACACCACACAAATCTCTGGTAAAGCCTCTTTAAAACTTTTTTATTTACATTTTTTTGTCATTAATCAAGAAAATGATGAAAGATATGGTCAGAATAGTCCATCTGCCATCAGTGGTTCAACTGTAAAATTATGAAGTGACAAGAGCACTTTTGTAATGGAAATAAAACAAAACAATGGCAGTAATCAACAATTTGGTGCCATGACGTCACTGTAGTGCCACGTGCAAAATGTATTGGGTCTTCTGTGTCAGCTGGGACTGTGTTCAAATCAAAGCATAAATACACGTAGAAAACATAGTCCAGCTGACAGAAGAGCTGATGTAGTTTGCGTCCAGCGCTTACAGTACAAAATTGGTAAATAATGACATTATTTTTGTATTCTCGTCGCTTGATAACATTACAGTTGAACCACTGATGGCAGGATGTCTTTCACACTTTTCTGGACCTTGAAAGGGTTCATTATTTGGTAGTCAATGGGGCAGTCACAAACCTCACAGTTTTTATCCAAAATATCTTAAATTGTGTTCTGAAGACAAGGAAAGCTTTGGGGTGGAGGAACCCTGGGTGAGTGGATCCATTTGCAAACCTTTTATTGAAAAACTTAGTCAAAGACAGGCAGGGTCAGGGAAACAGCACACAGGGCTATCCGAGACAAAAACAACAATAATCCAGATGACAAGCAGGGTCGGTCGATCAACTAACAGTATCCAAAGGGGCAAAAGGCACGACAATAATCCAAAGGCAAAGCGGGAGTCGGTATACAGGCGATCAAAAACAAGACACGACTAGGCTAGGAAATACTCAATACTCCGCAACTAGCTACAGTAGCAAACACACACCGGTTATAAAGGGGAGACAACGAGTTCAGAAGGGGGTGGGACTGAGGAATTGTCAAGGAAACCAACACAACACAAGACACAAACAACAGTAGACAAACACTACATAATAAGAGTCCTTAACATTCCTAAAGTGAAACACAGACGGGGGAAGCACAAACATAACAGTCCTCTGATGGAGGTCATGGGCACTCATAACAAACTTGATAAAAAATGACAGTAAACACATTACTGACATGTTACAAAAAATGTATTTAAAAAAATGCTATTCAAACCAGCATATTAGAATGATTTCTGAAGGATGGCTGCCAAAATGTCTTTTGGGGAAATTGTAGCACAATTTTAAATTTTTTTCCAAAAATAATTTCAATTCCTTCAATTTAGGAGCTATGCTTCTTATCAAGCTGCAAAGCTTACAAAAAACATTACTCCAGTCATACTCACACTCGAGACACACGCATCAAACACTCTTTTGCATTGCGTGTGGAGCTGCCCGAAGGTACAGGGGTTTTGGAAAGAGGTGGCTATATTTATTTTCCAGATGATATATAATGATAGCTTTTTACTGGAGGAAGGTGGAAAGACTGTCTATTGTAAAGTGGATCAATAGCCTGTCCTTCCGTTTAGTGATGGAAAAAATAACTTATGTTAAAAGGTAAGAAAATTTGGACACCCTTTATCTCTTTTATATCAAATTAATGATTTTGCATCTCAATAAACAGACAGTTTAAAAAAAACCTAATTATTATATTAAAATATTCAGATAAAACTCATTTTAAATTTCATTGTAATAATATTTCATAATATTGCAGTTTTTACTGTATAAATAAAATCAATGCAACCTTGGTGAGTGTAAGAAACTCTTCCCAGAGACATTTCAAAATTAAATACACAAACCTTTCTAAAAAAAGTGGAGATGAAATTGAGCTGGAGATGGATGGTCAAGTTGAGTGCATTGCATTTTGGGATATAGTCACACAGGCATCACACAGTGTATGCCTGTATTAAAATACTAGTCTAGTAATCTAAAGAAGTAGTAAGTTTAGTAACAATTTAGCAATTGTTAACAAAAGTAACAGGCGAAATAGTAAGTGAATACTTGAAATATTAATGTTTCAAAGAGCTGCGTGCTACAGAACTATTATCATAAGTGTAAAATAATTTTGTGAAAGACTTCTCAACTTGATAATGAGTGAAGAAACAAACTGCATCTGGTACATTCATGTCAAGTCTGTGCACTATACATCATCTGGTTCCATGCTATCTATACAAAAACAGCAGCATGTCAGTAGTATGATAGCATGCTATTCAAAACACAGTCTGTCATACAGGAGACAGAGTGGAGCGCTGCATGTGTTTAAAGCTACGACTCTGTGCAGAAATCAATATGTAATTTCGACTGCAGAGTGAATTAACAGAACGATGATTGAGCTTCCACATCACACTGATTTTTTTCCCCCTCTCGCTCTCTGTCTCTGATACGCTCTTCTGCACTATTGATCCATTCAAAGGACACAAACACTCAGAACTGAAAAATAATATGCTATACACACTAATGTAAAACAATGAATCAACAGTCATCAGAGCTGCAGCGGTCTGGAGAAACAGCAGAAAGCACAAGCTCTGGTGAGTGGGGCCTTTTATGCCAATGTGATGTCTGCTGGACAAAAGAGCAACATGTGACCTCTAGTGGTGAAACTTTATAAGAACACAACTATGAGACTATACTGGACATCATTATTGGGCTCTCAGAGACAGATGGAATGAAGTCGCCATGAGGTCTGATTGTCTGGACTGTCCTCTCAGACAGACCGAGGTCATCAAAGGTCAACCACAGCACCATTTTCTTATGAAAAGTTCAGGTCCGTATGAAGAATACCACAATAATAATACACCAGTGCCCATTAAATCAATCAAATAGTGGTTAGGTAAACAAGACATAAAAAATAAGTTTGCAATTTCTGTGAAACAAAAAGCACTGAATGGTCGTAATATTCAACACACATGCAATTACATAACATACAATCACTTAGCAACCTCACAGCAATACCCTAGCAACCACACACAACATCCTACTGGAATTTGAATTGAAAAAAAGTAGCAATTTGAATAAACGCATTTTCAATATATTGTCAAGTAAAACCAAACAAATAATAAACCGACAAATGTACACTTCATTACGTTTTATTATTTTATGATAAAACTGTATAATCCAAATGCATAGAAATGTTATACACAGTTCAAATACAGTAAATTATGCATACGGTAAAAAAACGGTACAGTATGTAGTAACACGTTATTTTAAGATGTCATCCAGATTAATTAGCTAATTAGGTACTTAGTAGTAGCCATTGTACTTAATGAAATAAAATGTACTTCTCATGTAACTAAGTAACGGAGCAGCCTGTAATTAGAGTTTGTAATGATGTAGATGTAACAGACATATGTTATCTTGATACACTTTATTTTAAGTAGCTTACGCCAGTGTACTTGAATTTTTAACTACGTTACATAAAGTCTGTAACACATATGTGACAATCTTTTGGTTACATAAGTAGCTGTGTAACTCGGTGCGTAACATATGTGTAACAGTAACTGTGTGTTACATATGCATAATTACAGGCTGTTCCATAACTTACTCACATGATAAGCAAGCACGATGGCTACTACAAAGTACTTCTTTGGTAATTAGTCTGTATTAAAGTTAAAAAAAAAAAATATATATATATATATATATATATATATATATATGAAGTGTTACTGCTTCTTAAAGTATTGAATCGAAACACACCTAAACTCACACAAACACACACGTGTCTAAACATGCACAGAGAATTGCAATTGATGGATAAGGAGACATTTGTTCACGGAGATGGTGATGTAGGAGGCCAAACTGCAGCTTCTTCAGTTTTACTGTCTTCGGTTTCTGACATTTTTGTCGCCACAAAGCGAGTGGGATATAGATCAAATCTCATCAGCCGCTCTTATTATCCGTCGCTGTGAATTCACCCTTCTGTTCCGCATCAGGTGGTCGTGTCTTTCTTTCACCTCCTCCTGCTCTCCTCATCGTTTTGCCACTATTTCACACTCTCTCTGTCTCTTCTTCCATCATTGCCCTCGTAGATTTCCCTCGTCTATCCTGTAATGCCTCTCTCCTCGGACTGATATGTCCTCTCTCAGAGACTCTTTCTGGAAATCGATCCACTCTAACATTTCCTCTGAACCTGAGCTAAACATCCACAGACAGTCCTTAAAACCCGCTATCATCGCTGAGTACTCGTAGAAGAGCACACACACGCACATTCACCTACCTAATGACTACTGAGCATGCTTTTTCAAATATGACAAATTGACCTCATAACAACAATTATAATTATAAACTTATAGGCTATACAGTACATTAAATATTAAAAATTAAATAGCCATGACCATAAAATACAACTTTTGGACATGATTTATATATTTTTTTCGAAGACTAATGATGCAAATGCAAAAAGTCCATTGAGTCTTATTCTTTTAAATGAGCATTGTTGTCAGGCCCTTATGTTTAGGTTCGGTAATTTCACTTATTAGTCAGTTATTGAATGCCTTATTTTCAAAAACGTCCAATGTTATTTTCACAGGAGCCTAATAAAAACACTAATTTGAAATAAAAAGCTCAGAAGGGCTTATTTGCATCTAAAACCATTCATTTATTCTTTTTATGAGTCATTTTCTTTCCAAAAACACCAACAAAAGGAGTTTTTTTTTTTTTTTTTTTTAATTCAGCAAAAATCTCAGAAAACTGTCTGAATATGAATTTAAATCAACTTACAAACACACATTTAACTAGAAATGCTGTATGAATTTTGGGGCTTGACTTTTAAAACAACTAATTTGAATTATAATAACTGCGATTCACTACCTACTAACTAGTTGACCATAAAATACAAATACTGGATATTTTTAATCTCTTTTGAGAGGGACAGTAACCTGTCCTTCTCAAAAGATTTTAAAAAGACTACAGTAAGTTAACTTTTGAGAACACAAAGTTGTCACAGTATTACACTGTAAATATATTGGCCATACCACTGTAATACAAATTTGGGCATTATTTTAACTTCCAATCTTCTGTCTGATAATGTCCAGGAAAGAATTAAGTTTACTTCCCAAGGACTTCTCTTGCTCTTAAAGTAGGCAAAAGCCCTATTCGGACGGGACTAGTTTTACAGGGGGTCGTTAGAGAAAGTTTGTTTCACAGACGTACTTTTACAGCAAACTCAGTGGTACTGAGTACGCCTTTGATATAGAAAATGAGAAATAAACACAAATAAAGAGCCAGATCACGTAAACTGTTAAAACTGACTATAGTAATATCAGTATCAGGTAAGATTACTCACGTTCATGTCTGCACTCGGTTACATATGTTTTACCATCCGAATGACTGTAGCAATGCACGCATACAGAGCACGTGATCTCTGTGACAGACACGCCCACCTCTGTAATAAACACCGAGATGTTTAATGAAAATCACGGACGTCAGGTGATAACGATCGAAACTAGTCCCGTCCGGATAGAGCTTAATTCTATATATATATATATATAACTATGGGATATACAGCAAGTTATAAAAATAAACTATTCCTGACTGTAAGATACAACTTCTGTACATTATTTACACATAATTTTGCTGACTTACGCAGCATTTTCTCAGCTACAAAAGGAGTTCCGACACATTTTGCTGATTAACTTCTGAAGATATCGTATATAACTACTGTTTTCTGATCACTCAACACCCTCCAGCAATTTGTCTTTTCATTGGAAACGTCCAATTGGGTGAAAATCAATCAATCAATAAGGTTAATTTTTTCAATTCCAAGTAGTTCTACAGCATTTATTAATCTTAGTTAATGTTAATTTCGCAAGTTGTGTTTTTTAACAAATGAGCTAAAATATAGTAACAACGAATGACTGTATTTTTATTAACTAAGATTAATAAAGAGTGTAATAAATGTAGCGTTCATTGCTTGTTCATGGTAATTAATATATTAACTGATGTTAACAAATGACACCTTGTTGTAAAGTGTTACCATATATTTATTTATCATTGAAAACTTACTAGTTGGCCATATTAGACAAGTTTTGGACGTCATTTTCCATCATTTAATCTTTTAAAGATGAATTTGTCCTTTAGAGAACGCCTCTAACAGGACATTTTTGACACACATCAGTGAAGTACAGCACAGACACAAACACTCGGTAAGTCTTTTGCTGTATTTGTTGCGTGTGACTTTCCTTGCCGTCTCAGCAGCTCTGTTTCTCTGTCACACATCTGTGCTGTCAGAAAGATGCGAGATGCCTGGCGCTGTGCATGTGAGTTTGTGTAAGACAAACATTTCTAGCCAGACCTGAAGAAAGATCTTTCTGTTATACTATTTCTATGTTTCAAAAGCGCAGGTCATTGCGCGGTGTCCTTTTTCTTCATGTTTTTGTAGTTTAGATGTCATTGATCGGTTTGTAACTGACTTCATCCAGACTGGATGTTGCATTAGTGCAGGTCAGCTGTAGTTTAATCTCATTATAATGAGCTGAATGAAGATAAACGGAACCCACTGTTGTAAAATTAGTACTCTCTCTTAACAACAAAATAGAGCCTTAACATAGACTTCGAATGCTTCTATATAAAAGTAATTCTAATTAGCTAGCTCTAATTACAGACATACAAGAAAGCTTTTTGCGTATTAGAAAATATTATGAGTTTCCCATGAAGTACATCCCATAATCGTATAATTGTTTTTTTGTAAAATTTAACTGAATTTCTAAATATTTGACCCAAACTATATAGAACAAACACACACATTTGGTCATGCATGCTGCAAATAATCATTTTCAAATTCCTACTTTTACATTACATTTGTCATGATCTCTGCAAACCGTGTGTGTATGTTTTGTTTTTATTCATGGACTCCTTTCTATGTACTCTTGTCACCGCCCATCTCATATGATGTAACGTTTCCCACTCATGTCTCCACCCCCCTTGTTTGTTGTCATGGTGTTTCATTGTTGTCTCCACCCACTGACCTAGTTTCATGTGTATGTAACCCAGTGTTTGTGTGTTGCCACGGTACTATCGTCTTGCCACTCCGTGTTTCTTTCTGTGTTTGATCTGTCGTTACTGACCTCGCCTGTTTTTGACTACCACCTTTGTTTTTGCCCTTGGATTGTATTTACTGTGCAGAGACCCACGCCTGAACTCTGACCTTTCTCTTGCTGTATCTCCGCTATTCCTGTCTGCTGCCGATCGACCCTGCTTGTGAGACCTCGTTCTTTAATAAAACATTCTGCACTTGAATCCGAACGCTGCCTTGCCTCTCCCTTGTGACAACATTAAGTTGATCAGTGAATAAAAACTCTTTTGATTTTTATTGAAATAAATTATATTATTTTATAAATAAAAAAAAAATGATCATGGCTTCCACAAACATATATTAAATAGCACAAGTGTTTTTTAACATTGATAATAATAAGGGATGTTTCACTGTTAAAAAAAATTTACAGTGAAAAAGCAGCAGCTGTGGTTGCTGGAATTCAATACGGTAACAACCCTAATTTTAGGTTTTACGGTTTTAAGTGAAATTTACAGTTAAAGACCGTCATTTCGTGAACTGATACAATGTTAATATACCAAGCTATTAAAGTACTGAAATCTGTTTTGTAGTTTTGAAGTACACTGATAAGCACCAAATGCAGGTGATGAGGAGAAAGTCACATGATGAACCAAAGCCAATCACAAGCAGCTTTTAAACATGAACATATAGATAGAAGGAGCTCAGAGTCATTCACACGAACACTAAACCCCATCATGATGAGACTCATTACACTCAAATATACAATAAACATTGATTTAACAACATTACATGTGACACACAACCCTAATAAACATCACTGATAAGAATAAACTAAGAAAGAAACGGTTATTTCAAAGAACAAATACCAAATTCAAACTACATTGGAAATTTCAGTTTACATTTCTTCCCTGTAATTTTTTAACAGGAATTTACCATTAACTATTTATTAGGTTTTTACCCTAACATTTTCATTTTTTTTAATCGTAAAAATCACAGTCATTTTTACCGTGTTTTTAAGCGGAAGATTACTGTATCAGGATGATCTTTGGAGGATCATATGCAAAGGTGTGAAATTCAGCTTTGCTATCACAGGAAAAAAATACATTTTAAAATATACTGAAGTAGAAAACTAACATTTTAAATGCTAACAATATTTCAAAATATTACTATGTCTGATCAAATGGATGTAGCTTTGATGACTTGATGAGCACAACAGACTTTCAAAATGTTATTTATTTGCGAAATATTTTTTTAATAAAAAAATACTATATACAGTACTATCTCTTATTTATTAATTCAAATTGTATTTATAGTACATATATGTGTATATTGTAAAAATGCATTTCTTTATACATCCTCAATCCAAAAAAGCAAACAAAAATGCCAAAGTTCAGCATATTAGTGTTACCAGTATATCAGCCAGTTTTTACAAAGCAGACAATTGAGATGTACTGTACTTTAAAAACAGGTTCACTGATGATTCAACAGCAATAACAGTTTCAATAGTGAGAGAGAGAGAGAGAGAGAGAGAGACCGCACATGTGAGTTCTGTGACTTCATGTGTTTTCAGGCTTTGTGTTTGTGTGGGTGTGTGTTGTGGGAGCGTCCATTAATACTTAATAAGAGCAGAATTAAAATGCATGAGCCCGCCACACACACAAACAAATGTAGACACACACATGATGAGATCACTCTTTGTGTTTCTGTGTGACTGCATGAACAATCTGTGACCTTGCTGCTTTGTATACGCTCATTAACTCTAAATTTCTACTGCCACGTATAGGCAAATGTTTGCATCGGATCATTTTTCCTGGCTGAAAAGAGCTCAGATATTTCGATAAGAGTGAGTGTGTCCTTGTGGGTTTAGGCATATGAGTCTGATGTGTGTGTGTGTGTTATCTGGTTGCTAAGTGAATGCACAAAGTACGAGTGAATGAGTGTGTTACCTGGTTATAGAGAGCACACACGTGCAGGGCAGTGTTTCCAGAAGCGTTCTGAGCGCTCATGTCTGCTCCGTAGAACAGCAGGTGTTCCAGATGCTGCACATGTCCATGACGACAAGCCTAACGACACAAACACACACACACACATATATAAAAAAGTTGTGGCTGTTTCCGTTTTGTGTCAATTTGCAGTCTGCACAGAACTAAAATCATGTTAATGAGTGAAACAATAGCTGCCGCCTCTCTCTTTCACACACACACACACACACACACACACCTCGCTCTCACATCGCTTTATGAAATGAGAAAGAGCAGAACTGTTTGCCTTTGTTTGGTGTTATCAATGTCACTTTTCTTTCCACCATAATTCAGAACGTGTCCTCTCTGCATACTAATGGAGTGTGGGATGTAGAAAAACTGCTTAAAAGCTGTCTGCCTGAGAAAGAGCGGAAAAGAGAGAGAGCGAGCAAGTGGGGCAGGATTAGTGACGGCCTGTGTGGGACTCCCAGGGGCCCCCAGCTGTGAGATCCATGGAGTACCAATGGTTCTCCAGCGCAGGGGCCAATTAACATTTACTGTTGCGGTTGCTCATGTTTGGCCATCCAGTCTGGGAGAGGTCTTTGGCATCTCCTGCGGTTTGAAAACATTTATACGGCTCTGTTTGGTGACCTGCTGGACACACAATGTCCAGATGCCCTTATGGTTAATCCATCGCTGATAACCAAACTCAGAAACAAGAACCGTGTTGCTGGAATTATCACTGGACACTGACAAAACGTCTTGTTGCACAAGAAAGAGGGTAACACGCTTTTTTCAATGGTTACACCTATATGTAGTTTATTAGCATGCATATTACTAGAATATTAGCGCTAATTAATATTAATGCCTTATACTATATCTCTTATCCTACCAAGCACATAAACCTAACTACCTTACTAATATTAATAAGCAGCAAATTAAGAATTTATTAGAGGGAAAAGTTGTAGTTAATAGTTGCTATTTGATGAAGCTATTATGATATTATTGTCAGTAATATAAAATAAAATTTTTATAATATTATTAAATTAATGTTTAAAATACTAATGCTCTTATTAATAATAATAATAATACATTGATAAAAAACTATTTTCCTAAATGTTATTAATTATTGTTATTATTTTTATTATTATTATTTCAACAAATGGTAATATTATGATATTACTATTAATATTAATTTAAAGCACTTATTTTTTCCTAAGTATTTAATTGTTGTTGTTGACGGTCTTGTGATATTTTACTGTTATTAAAAAAAAAAATATATATATATATATATATATATTAACTGTAATATTTTGACAACTACAACAACAACAATAATAATACTAATTTAAAAACAGTTTTCTAAGTATTATTACTGTTAGTAATGTAAAAAAACATCATTAATGACAATATTATAAAATTACTGTTAACAACAACAATAACAGCATAATAATAATTATCCATTTAAAACAAATCTTATTTTTATCAGAATTTAATACAGATAATTGTCTTATTCTGAACCCATTACAAACTAAATAAAAGGAATATTGACACTGCAAGAGAGATTATACTATAATTTTCCGGATACAATTGGATTTTAGAATCCAAGAAAAAAAGTTGCACAAATATAATGTTCGTATTTTAATTATATAGACATAAGTGACCCATAAATTGTAGTAAAATAACACACACAGTACACATCATCTTGGATATTATTTTTCATTGAGCTTGTACCAGTGCATTCTGGGATTGTCTTCTATTGCCTTTTTGCTGATTTAAAAAGTTGGCTAAAAGTTACCTTAGAAGGCAAAATAATTAAAATGCTGTCTATGTAGGCAGTGTAGGTTTTTGAACTGAGCTAATGTTAGCTTTACTTCAACAGTTCCACAGTGTGTTTGCATTGTAGCTTCGCTTTAATTGTCAATGCATAATGAGAGACAGAAAGAGACGGGAATAAAATGTGTTCAGATTCACATTTAGCCATTCGTTCAGTGGTGTACAACACACAAACCCACACACACTGACAGATGTACAAGGATGACCATCTCAACTACAGTGAAAAGCAGTCTCATCGAGACACACACTCACTTGGCATTTGCTCGGGTTGCCATAGGTTCTCTTTAGAAATGACAAGTGTAGGTCAGACAGATGGATGAGAACATTAGAAGGAAGGGAGTGTGGTGGAAAAACAAATATTACGATAGGAAAAGTGCCCTCCTTCCCAAACACACCAACACAAATCAGTCCTGTCAACAACTGCTCTCCTTTCTGCCAAACTAAAGACAAGACTCCTCAGGGCAGTGTGTGTTTGTGAGGTGTAGGTAACATCATTTAGTAGCATGTCTGTCACATATTTGGCCCTTATCTAATTTTAGGGAATGAGCTTAGGGTTAAAAACTAAACTCACAGTGGCGGGATCGGTACAGCTGTGTACACACACACACACACACACACACACACAGTCCTATCTGACCCAGCAGCTCTGTCCACCCTCAGGGCATCTATGCCTCCATCCATCCATCCGTTTCTCAGCTGCGGCTGCAAAATGACTCTTTTTCATAAACAGAAAAGAGACCGCAAGCTCTCATCTTTCCTCTCAAAACACGGCAAAAAGAAACAGAATAGATTTGCATATCCTGAAGGAAATATCACTGCTTGCAAAGCAGCAAAACAACATGTTTGTCATAAAAGAATACAGAAAAAGAAAAGAAAAGCCTGAGAAGACACGAGACAAGAGCAGAAGTGGATGTTAATCTGCTGGCAGCTGAATTTTTTTTTTATGCCAAATAAATGATTTATCTGATAACTGACTAATTTAAGGATTATTTAAAAGTCTAAGCAACCAAATTATAAAAATAATAAGTTATTATTATCTGCAACATTATTACCAATACTAATATGAATTATATGGTAGATAAAAAATAACATAAAATAAATGAACAATAATATAGAATATGTATATTTACACATTTATAACTTTGATATGTTGATAAAGCAATGATAAAACAGTAATAATTACAATAACAGTTACTAATTATTTTAACAACAATAAGAATATTGCGTATACATATATGTGGTAGTTATTATGTAATATACAACAATAATGACTTTTGAATATATATATATACACATACAGTAATATTAATAATATGGATATATTATATATCTGTTCATCAATTATATTAACTTCACTAATATTAATATTAATTAATGTTCATACTATAATGAATGTGTAAAAAAAAAAAAAAGAAATTATAAGGATAAATTAAATATTATTAGCATTAATACCAATGTTTATATGAACAAATACACTTAAAATATGTACTAATAAAGTCACCAGATAACTGGTCAGCAAATCTTATTTACTTGCCAAAGCCAATTTTACAGGTTAAAAAAACTTAAGTATGAATACTTTTCTCTCTCTGTCTCTCTCACCCTTTTCAAGCTTCAGAAAAGGCCAGATGTCATGAATGCAAATGTCATGCACCAGGGGCTGCTAACTGAGAGAAATAGTTTAGAAGTGTGTGTGTGTCTGGCCAGCCTCCAGAACATGGACAGAGATGGAGAAAAAGCCCTGCAAGACAATCTTCTGCAGTAATCCACAGGGTCAGCTGACTGTAAGTGTGTGTGCTACTGTAGAAGGTACAGTACCCTTTAATGTTCGTCAACATTTCTTATATCAAAAACAGCCGTAATATGCTCTGAGGAGACGCACACTGCTGTAAGACTATGCCTTTATGTAAATTGACTCAATTATGATTGGCTGAGCTCAACACTAGCTCAAAAGTTCAGGTCAGTAAGATTCTTTGTTGTTTTTGAAAGGAGTTTCTTATGTTTACAAGAGCTGCATTTATTTGATCGAAAATACAGTAATATTGTGCAAAATGTTCCATTCCTGTGATGCAAAGCTGAATTTTTTAGCATCATTTTTTTCTGGATTCTTTAACAAACAAAGTTCAAAAGAACAGCAATTATTTCAAATAGAATTCATGGCATATTTGCTAAATGAGAGTATGCATTTCTTCTAGAAAAAACTGCACTGACCCCAAACATCTGAACAGTAGTGATTATATAAATGTGAAAATTTTGTACAATAGTATTTTCTGAATGACACAATTTTGCAGCTTAAAGTGTCTTTACACAGTCGAGTTAAGGCTGCTCGATGCATCTATCTAAATTATACCTGCTCTGACCCGCCTCAGTCCTAGTATCAACACATATTTGCCACCTCTGAACAGTTTGTGTAAACGCACCTCTGCAGTATAAATTTGTCATTTGATTCATTAACCTTCGAGAACACGAACGTGTTAAAACAAGTGTGTTACCTGATGAATCTCCTGCCAGCCGTTCTCGTCCATGCAGCCCACCTGAGCGTGATCATGCAGCAGGAGCTCGCAGCAGTACGGGTCGCCCCCAACCATAGAGCTGTGATACAGCGGAGTCAAGCCACGGCTGTCCTTGTAATCCGGAGAGGCGCCCAGATCCAGCAGCGTCTGCGCACACAAGTCATGTTCTCTCAATTACACCAATCAATTAACCTGCCTCTTTTCTCAAAAAAACACAATTTCAAGTTTTCCTTTCTCTTTGGAGTGTTACAAGCTATTAGTCCATTGAACCTGCTGCTTACTATTCAGCACAAGTTTTGAGCATTGAAGGGTAGGGCTTGCCACAAAATGCAGATATGGGTTTATGTTAAGAGGCGCGACGCAACATAACATGTAAAAAGTCATGATAATCAGTAAATAAGTCTCCACTGGATACAGCAAATGCCTTTTTGTAATGGCTTTTATTGTTTTGGTGTCATAGCACTGGGATGAAGCATCACATTATGATAAGAGGCGTCTCATTTCCGTCACATGCTTGAGTTCTTCAGCCAGTCACAGTGTGCTGGATAGCTGACCAATCACAGCACACTTCGCTTTTTCGAACGATGAGCTTTGTACAAATAGAAACTTTTCAGGAGGCGGGGCTTAGAGGAGAAACAATGATGTACGGTGTGTGGAAAACAACCATATAAACACATAGCATTACACTGATTACACAAAATAATGCTCTTTTTAGCAGCATCATATGACCCCTTTAACAGACAAGTCAGCAAACCCTATGTTGAAAACTGACAGGCCAAGAGTGCTTCAAAGTCTGGCCGCAGCGCCCCACAGTCAGATTCTTTTTCACTTCTCACAGAGCCTTAGGCTGTCACTGAGACTGTTTCAGTGATATCTGTCAAGTATTAGGACATTTCTGCATGTTATTCCACCAAAAAAATTCTATTTGGCATATTTTTATGTGTTGCGCTCAAGGGCAAAAAGAATGGCCTCTCGTGTGGAATGAACCTACAACCTTCCCAGTCAAGTAAGATTTTTTACTATCGGCATTAAGTCTGGAGCTCGTTGTAGCTTATCCTTGCAGATTTTCTGCTAGCTCCTACCAGTTCTGTATTGCAATATGAATTAGGTGATCAGTGAATAGACTGTGGGTGTGCTATCTGAGACTGAGGCTAGACTGCAACGGCCAAGCCGATTTATTAGCCATGACAAGTCATTCAAGACTCGTTTCACAGTCAAAAGGTACTGCATTTTGATTAAGAGGAACAGGGTTCAAAAGGGCGAGGTTTGACATTAGGGATTTAAAAGTATCAAAACTTCACGGTACGGTAATACCTCGGTATGAATGGTACGGTACGGTATTTATTGAATCATTTCAAATAAATAAATTGGAATTATCTAATTGTGTACTTAAATTTAACAGCTGACAGCTTCATTACTTACCTTTCTAGATGAATTGGTTCTGACACAGTTTAACCCCTGAACTCAGCAAATAACTGTGATAATATGAGAAATGTTGAAGGTGACAAAACATTTGATTACTGAGATTCTAGCCTGGTAGCATTGCTTAATGCTTAATGTTGTGATCAATCCATCATTGACATATAGAAACAACACCCTGAAATGCCTCTTTCAGTTGAACTTCAGATGACACATTAGTTGTGTATGAGTCCTCTGCTCCAGCAAAAGATCCGCTTTGATCATTAAAAAACAAAAAAAGCAAGCTTTTATACAGCCCGGTGTCAATAAACGCTTTTCATCTTTGTGCCACTCTATGAGTCATGTCTGGACAGACACACACACACACCACTGATGTCTCATTCAAGTATGTATGAGAACCCCACGTTCCCTCCTATTGTCTGCAGGATGAGTGTGTGCGTTACTCACAATAAGTGCCGTGTGGTTCTTGGTGCGGACTGCTTTGTGAAGGGCAGTTATGCCATCTCTGGTCCTGAAGTCCAGGTGAGCTCCTCCATTCTTCAGGACCTTTATCAGCTCCGCACAACCTTCCAGCTGCGACGCCATCGTCAATGGACATTCTGCACAGGTTTGAAACAATACATCCTAATTTTCATAGTTGGGTGAAATCTTTATAAGCCTAAGGTTTTTTGATTCCATCTTTCTCCTCTGGTCTTTCTTTCTTTCAAAGGTCAAGGATACACAGACTGTGATCAAATTGTTTAACACTTGACTGTGAGATGCTGCACAACCTGGAGGTCTCGGCTGCTCCATCTCTAACAATTACATGTGTGTATACAAACACAAGCTCTTCAATTCCTGTCCATCACCGTGGCCAGAGGTCAGTTCCAACCAGTTCCAAACAAACGCATGAATAAATCTGAAAACGTATGAGGGAATTTGCATAGAAGGTGATCTTATCTTCCCAGCATGCACTGAGAGAGGTCAGACGTGATTGCACTGCTCATTCATGCAGAACAATCTGTTCCTTCACTCTAATTGAAAACTGAAATGAGGATATTTAAGTTTTCATATTTAAGTACTGGACGAGAAAAAAATCACTAGGCGATCTAGTTTTTTGTCAATATTACTGACTGAGAATGATTCCTGAACACATGTAAATAAGGGATTCTTTAATTGCCTCAAGACATCGATCAGATGATATATTTGGTAAGGTATAGAGTATTTGTCCAGCTTTTTTCAGCTAATTCCAAAAAGTCATTTTAGACCTAAAAACAAAGGCTTGAGCCATTGATAGCAGATTAACGCAATTAATAACTAAGTTATGAGAAAGTGTGTGTGCATGTGTGTGTGAGAGAGTAAACAAGCATGTGAATTACCTCTTACCTGAGTCTGTGCATCTCTCAAAAGTGTTGGCTAATGTCTCTAATGGTGACACAAGTTTGCTAGCAGTGAATTAAAGTTCACCAAAAGGAAAATGTGATGTTTATCTGCTGACACCCCGGGCATCCAAGATGTAGGTGACTGTTTCTTCAGTAGAACACAAACAAAGCGTTGCAGTCTGTCAGTCATATAATGGAAGTCAATGGCAACCAAACGTTACAAAGCTTTGAGAGTCTAAAACACATACACAGACGAAAACAAATGAAACCCTACGACTCGTGACGATACAGTGAGGAGTTAAGTCTGTGTAATTTTTTACCACTGCTACACCACAATCTCCGGCTGTCCTGATCTCATTCACAATGTTCAGGCATCTACGTATAGATATCTATGTGACCGCGTTACGCACCAGATGTTGTGAATGAGATCAGGACAGTCGGAGATTATGGTGTTGCAGAGGTAAAAAAAAAAAAAATATATATATATATATATATATATATATTAATACTGTTCAGTGTTTTGCACAGACTTAACACCTCACTGTATGTAGAGTTTCATTTGGTTTCTTCCGTGTATGTGTTTTTGACTCTTGAAGCTTTGTAACGTTTGGTTCCCATTGGCTTCCATTATATGACTGACAGACTGCAACGCTTTGAGGTAAAAATCTTAGTTTGTGTTCTACTCAAGAAACAAAGAAGCAGATAAACATCACATTTTCATCTTTGGATGAACTATCCCTTCAACTTATGAATAAAAATTCTAACCTAAATAAATATGGATAATTTTTTTTATTATTATTTCTCATCACGAATGTATTTTTAAAGCATGCTATGATGATAAAGGAAATCAACCTTCCCAAATTTTTAACAGCATTACTAAGATCTTTTAAGTGGGCCAAACAGATCATCAAACTGAACAACCACACTAATGGATATGCACTATTACCGTACAGCATGCAAGAGTGCTTCAGTTCAAATTCAGCTGCTGTTGACTGACCCAGAGCCAAGATATAAACGCTGAGAGATTGGGTCATGGCACCAATTTAACAGTACTGAGCAATGTCAACATGTACGTTCAGGCACACACACACACACACACACACACAGAGTTGGGTATTTGGAAGATGTTAGTGAATCTACTTTTGTGTTGCTTACCTCCGGTCTCTGGGTCGTGGAAGTTTGGGTCTAGCCCTTTCTCCAGAAACTTTGATACCTTCTCAACGTTCCTTTGCTGAACATATTCCATAAACTTCTTCAAGTTAGCCTGAGGGAATGAGAAAAACGAGAGAAAGAGAGACGGAGAGAGATGTGAGGCAAGTTGAATAATGCAAAAGAAGGATAAAAGCAAAAACAGGCGAGTTTTCCCAAGCGGAAGAAACAGAGATGGAATAAAGCTCCACAGAAAGGACTTAATTTTAGCTTTTCGGTGATACGCAGACGAAAGCCTTAATAAATACATTAGAAAATCTGTTGATGCTGCAGTCCTGATCCACAATTCATTGTTTATTATCATATCACATATTCTTTTCAAAAAGCACTGAACAACATTTTTTACAAATCAAATGCGAGCTACAGCTGGTCTCTACCACCTATAAACTTCACACAAACCATTATCACATCACATACAGTATATGGTGGGATTGACTAACAAGTACAATAACAGAGCTTTCAGACAAGACAGAACTGTAAAATCTGTGGCACAACAAACAACGATAACACATTGACATTCATTTTTAAAATAAAAGCTTTGAGTCACATATGAAAAAACTACACAATGATAAAATTTATGCAGTTGAATATTTCAAAGTTTATCATGATAAAACTGATTGAGATACTGAAGTGGTTAAGTAAACATTTATATTACACTATAATTTGTGAACGAGTCCGTTTTTACAGACATCTTGGTCTAATGGTTCAAAAATATTTATAATAGTAATAATAATAACAATAATAGTAATATCAATCAAACTGCAATTGGGTTGTTTTGATTAATTAATAATAACTTACTGTAAACAAATACAGATAGGTCTTTTACAGACTTCATCTAAAAAGTTCATTGAAAGTGTGTTTTCTTACTAGTGCTGTGATTGTGAATAAGTTTTTATTTTATATAATATATGCATGTATACTGTGTATGATTATAAAAAAAAAATTATATATATATATATATATATATATATAAGAAAGTATAAGAAAATATGTTAATATATTAATATAAAATAAGAATATACATATATAAATGTGTATATGTGTGTGTGTGTGTGTGTAAATATTTTTAAAATGCATTTATATACACGTAATAAATATACACAGTACACCTACATATATTATGCAAACAAAAACTTTTATTTTGGATGTGATTAATCACAATTATGGATTGACAGCACTATTTTTACATATTAAAAGTTCAGTTGTTTTTGAGCAAAAGCAGATCACGCCACATTTCACATTTTTCAGATGCGATTACACACAATACACAGAGCTGTTCCCTCATCATTGCAACGCCTTGCTTTTGCAAGGTTCTTTGAAAATGTGTCACCTTGAAGAAGATATCACAGGTTCATCAAGTTTGAATAGAGTGCTGGCGATTCACTAAAATGACTTACCGCTGGTGGGCTTCTGCAGTAAACGTGAACTCCAAATGCCTTGAAAATGGAAAATACTGGAGTTTTTTTTACAAAACGTGTATTGTGTTCAGATTGCGCTATACAGTGTGTGGAGAACAATGCACAGCAATTAGCTCTTTTTTTTGTTTTAAGTGACGTTTTTGCAAATTAACTCTGTTCGTACTCTAAAAAATATTGTAATTTAACGCTCTTTTCTATTTATTTATTTTTAGTTATTCCATACATAATATAATTCCATACATACTTTTTTTGTTTTTTTATTTCTGAATTATACCATTAATTTTTCTATGCAAATAAATAACAGTTAAATATTAACAACAAAAACACAACATTTGTACAATTTTAACACTGAAGCAATGTAACATTCAAACATTTCTGAGACTTTAGCAAAAAAATCAAACGCGAGCTAATTTAAATTATATAAGACAAATGAATAAAGTATCAGCTTGTTGGTTTGGTGTTCCTGGTGAAATGTAAGTCCTATACCAGAATTCATCCTCTCAGAGGTCCAGCATACGCTGCTGAGTGCAACATATAGTATGACATTAATGTAGCTCTATCTTACCATCTCTGGTCTTGCAGCCTGTTACATAAATCCCTCAGAAGATCGAGGCTGGCCAAACACACACACACACACTCATTCACACGTGCATACACACTCACACACACACAAACTCTCTCACACCTGTCCCCTGCCAGAATCAAGCAAAAAGGCGTGGGTTTCTCACCATGTGTGGCGTTAGCTGATCTCCTGCGTCTTCATCTACTCTGATGTGCTTCAAGTCATCACACCGCCCTGATTCCACCCCGGCACACTACCATCTGAGCATCTCCGTCTCTCACACACACTCTCACACATGCTCTCTGCAGCTCCGCCTTTCCATGCGGTGAATATTAGAAACTCACTGTCTGTCCTCTCTCGCTCTCGGCCGCTCAGGCTGTTGTTATGGAGATGGGATACAAAAGAATTGTTGGCAAAGAGCGAGACGGAGAGAAAGAGAGAGAGAGAGAGAGTTGTGTGTGTTTGTGTGTCGAGTCGAGCGTAAAACCTCTAGTGGTTATTTGATGCGCGTAATCTCATTGGACGTTGGGAAACCAAACAGCTTTTCTGCTATGAGAAGAACAAATCATAATATAATATTACAGCTCTCAGTTTCTCTCTGTCTTTCTCTTTTTTTCCTCTCCTCTAAACACTGAATAATATTTCCACAGATTTTCAGCTCAAGTACAAATACTGCCTCGCTTGCACTGAAACCTGACTCAATTACGTTAGCTGGAGGGCTCATATCTTAACAGTAGTTGAACAATATTATGGATAATGAAAGTTACAAGTCTGCCAATGGTGCATGATGAGTTTGGGTTTTTTTGCTACTTATCCCAGTGATATTTACTTGCAATAACAGATGATAAAAATCTAAGATCATGCAATACTGCTTTCTTATTTTACATCCACAACCTTTCGAAAGTTTGGAGTTGTTAATATTTTTGGCAAAGTATCAAGAATGTATCAAAATGACAGTTTAGAATGTTACAAATGATCTCTATTTTAAATAAATGCTGTTTTTTAAACTTTCGGCTCATTGTAGAATACCAAAAAAATGTTCACAAAAATATTACGCATTTTTCTGGAGCAGCAAATTAGAGCACATTTGAATTATTTCTTAACGATCACGTGACACCGAAGACTGGAGTAATGATGCAAAAATAATCCAACTTCGCATCACAAATGTAAACTACATTTTAAAATAAAACAAACATTTATTTTAAATCGGAATAATGTTCATCAGTATTGCACAGTATTCTATCCTGCAGTGCTTTAAGTAATGTCTTAAAATACATGAATAAGTTTCTGTCTATTGGAAAAAATAAATAAATAAATAGAAAAGATGTGCCACTTGTCCCTCCTTTAAAACAAGAAGTGAGGCACTTAAATATATGCAATATGTGTGTTTACATATTTACGAGTTTAGGGACTGATTTTTTAGTAATAACCAGTTGCTTATCACTATTAGCATTTATAATACCAGCATATTGTCTACTGTAGTACTTATACAGCATATATTAACACCCTATCATGGTATAAACTTTTTTAGCAAAACACGAAATACAGTATGTACCAATAAGTACATATCACTGCAGTTTATAAAAGAAATGAACACTCGGACACCTTTTATTCCTTTTCACACTAATTTACGGAATAATATAATATCATAATATCTGCACAGTCCCTTAGAATATCATGTTACGACTTCAAAACAATATTAATATGCTGGGATATTTGAAAACTGATGAACCTGTAGCATCATTTATATCTATGCGTTTTCATAGATGTAGGTTTGTTCGGTAGCTCATGGAGTACAGAGATGTACGTGAGAGACGAGGAGCTCCAGTTTGAGCTAGTCCTGTGTAACTACATTTCAACAAAACAGATTAAATCTGTGTAAAAGGAAGTTGACTTGACACGGTTGCGTCAACAAATGCCCTTTTCTATCAGTTTTGCATGGTATCAGGTATGCATACATGGATATTTTGATTCTGAAGCGTAGCAATACATGCCTATATCAACATAATAAAAACGTGCCAGGGTTCACATATTGTTTTAGCGCCACTCAGTGGACGTTTCTATTTAAAAACTGCGGCGAAACTTGCAGTAATGCACACAAAAACAGTGTTGCACAAAAAAAGAGTTCTCTGCGTAAAGTTGTCTTGACAAAATGACACCTAAAAAAAACTCTATTATTTGTGGTTCACGCTGTTGATTGAGCCGAGTACAGTGCGTGTTTTGTGTATTCACTGTGTGCAGTATCACATCATTCGGGACACAACTATTGAAGTCAGATGCTTGCGGTGGGTGATGCAAGTTCTGGTCTGCATCGTGTACAGATTTCAGTTCTTTCTCTCCGCATTAATCACATAATTAGGGCAGATCATGGAGGGCATATGTTAAACTTTTCTTTTTTAATCAAGCCTATTTACAAAATGATATATTGATACATATCCAACATGCAGTCAAGCGCTTGTCTCTGGAGAGCTCTTGGCCAGTCTGAAGCAGATGTGACATATATGGGCCATCTACTGCTCAGAGAAAGAGAGCCTGAAACAAACACACACACCTTCACAGCCGCTCGCTTG
Source organism: Enteromius afrohamiltoni (assembly GCA_034779775.1). Lineage (NCBI taxonomy): Eukaryota > Metazoa > Chordata > Actinopteri > Cypriniformes > Cyprinidae > Enteromius > Enteromius afrohamiltoni. The sequence continues at coordinate 17,678,035 of JAUYWG010000055.1, read as the reverse complement.
CATCAACGTTGTGTAGATGAATATTGTCGAGTTTAACATGATGAAATACATCAGACTGGAATCTGTAATAAAAACGCAGCCCTCAAGTAAAGTGCAGAGAAACATTTTTACAAGCAAAAGTGTAAAAATCAATGAAGCTATTGCTTAACGTTACAGCACAAACAAACAACCATCAATGTGATTGCAGCTGCAGTGGAAACGAGAAAGTGGCCATCTTTTAACCTCGAGTGCTCCAAACTCTAATTCCCTAAATCGACATGATCGTCTCTGAAAACAATAAACTTAGTTATTCTGAATCAGCCCGGCAGACGCAATTAACTGTATTGGTTTAATTAAACCAACAATTATTTTATACATTTAATCAAAAAACGAACAAAAACAAGATCATTATGAGGACAACACTTTGGCTTGGATTTTTGCATGTCCATCTATTTGGCTGTATCTGTGCAGATACTGGACCGACTGTTCTGTCACTGGTGGTTTTGGACTGGATGGAAGCTCAGAGATGATCTCCAGATGTGAGGATCACCATCTAAGCCATGGCATCATTTCAAAACGGAGATCTCGCCTATTCAGGCTTAACAATGCCAAGCCACATGCTGGCGTTCAGAGTGTGTGTACGGCACCGTCCCTTAGGCAAGAGCCGATCAACTCAAGAGTTCAGATCTAAAGAGAGCACAGGACTCTGACTAATATGAGAGAAACTGCTGCTGACAACCGCATGAGGGCTTTCCACGACTGCTGAAGACAAAACAACAGCAATAAGATAATGTAAGATTTAATAAAGCAAACTTTTTAATAGAATATAAACGTTTGGGAGCTGCAAGATTTCTTAATGCTTTTGAAAGAAGTCTTGCGTTCATAAAGACTGCTTTTTATTTAATCAGAAACTCAGTAATATTGGGAAATCTTATTAAAATGTAAAAGTGTTGTTTTCTATTTGGATATATTTTTTTAAAAATGTAATTTATTCCTGTGATGCGCAGCTGAATTTACAGCATCATTAATCCAGTCTTCAGTGTCACGATCCCTCAGAAATCATGATCAAAAAACATTTATTATTACATGCAGTGTTCCCAATACAGCTCAACCTATAATGTACAACATTAAATCAAAGAGCCTTTCATTTTGAGCCATCCAGACGTCCAACTCCATTTCTACTTACAGTGTGAGGAAATCATTAGAACATGATGCATGTTTAGGACGCTTAAAGACGGAACAAATTTTGATATTTATGTGATCTTTTGTACTTCCCAACCAAAAATGATTAGTTATTTAGCACTACCGCAACAAAATAAAGAGCCAAGCAATTTTTTTGGCAAACATTATCACTACTCTTCATCAGCAGTACACATAATGTGCTAAACGAAACTCGACAGTCAACATCCACAATTACAGCTCATTATGATAAACAACATTTTGCTTCCATTATTCATAGTTCACAACCACTCCAGTGGAAAAATTGAAAAATCACAAGTTTTAACAGTGCAACAAGGGGATGCTGCTTGTAAAAGTAAAAAAGAATATATATATATA
>JAUYWG010000055.1:17646569-17663210 GCA_034779775.1 Enteromius afrohamiltoni | reverse complement strand
CACCATGACATTTTGATTCACCATATTTTTCCCTTAAAATGATACATTTTCTCAGTTTAAACTTTTGTTCCGTGCTTCATGTTCTGAATAAAATATTGACATTTGCCATCATTGCATTCAGTTTTTATTCACCATTTGTTTAGCGTCCCAACTTTTTTGGAATCCGGTTTGTAAATATAACACAGATAATTAGTAAAAATGCTAAAACACTGATACTGTTATGGTTGGTGATAAACAGTGATATATTGACTTTAAATATCTATTTAAATATCTAATATAAATAAAATAGAAAAAAAAAGTAAGTCAAGTAAACGTAGGCATCTCAACATTCGAATGTACGAATTCAAATTAAATATTTATTTTGAGTTTTGCTGAAGAGTGTTGCTTAAGTTAGAATAAAAAATGCAGGCTGGGCATTATTAGAACAACACAGATCGTGTAAATCTGAATGTAAAAATAGAAATAATAAGCATGCACAATTAAACAACCAATAAGGTCCAGATATATTGCACATCATTAATTTGATTGATTTAGCAAATTGTGTGGATTTGTAAGGTTCTTGAGGAGATGCTCGCTGGTCAATGCACACCTAAATTGGTACCAATGAAAAAGGACTGGGTTTGGTAACATTATCCCAATTAATGGCACAGAATGCATCGCAAAATTGCAAGAATGCCTTCAAAATGATGAGCAAACAGTTACATTTCACACAGTGTGCAAGCAAAACAGTGTGTATGAATTTACACCTGTCCCAGAGCTGCATCACAGCTTCGGGTAACAAAATTTGACCATTAAACGAACAATGACAGCAGAAGAAAATCCTTATTGTCTCTCTGTGCCAAACTGTCTCACACATTCAAAGGGAAGTTACTCTGCACATACACACACTGATGGAATGCAATGCAACAAACACACACACACGCTCACACAATCTAAACGAGACAGACGAGGAGAGACAGACACATAGAGAAGTGTCAGAGCGAGAACGGGATACCTTACTGTTGATTTTAGACTTCTTGGCGTCCTTGCGCGGCTTCCTGTTCCTCCGCTCTCTGCCGTCTCTCCGTCCAAGCGCTCCCCCCATTTCCTCTCATCACACACTCATCCACCACATGCCCTCTCACCTATCGCCTTGTCTTCTCCTCCTCGTCCCCTCTCTCTCACTCTCTCCACACCGGAGTGCTGCCCGCTCACACACTCTCTCGCAAACACACACACACACACGCTAGCATCTGGCGAATGATGAAGCGCTGATTTTGCTGGATGCGGTGATGGGGAGGGAATAGGAGGGAAAGAGGGAGGAGAAAAGGAGGAAGAGGGGGAGATATGGGGGTAATTTTGAGGAGGGGAGGAGGGAGACCGTTTGGGGTTGAGCCAGTAAGGAAAAAGCTCACGTTTATTCATTCACACTCGTTCGTCCGTTCGCAATGACGGTGTGTGTCCCATTGAGAGCAGTGATGAAACTCGCACACACACACACACACACACACACTATGCAGTCGACTGCAGCATGCTCATTGACCAGAACAGATGCGACTGCGACGACATGAAGCTCCGCCTCCAGTTTAACGTGATTGGCCAGCCAAACACCAGAATGCTTTTCACTCTCTCTCTCTCTTTGATGTCTGAGGCGGGCGTGTGATTGGTTGATTAAATGATTGTGTATTCAGACTGCTTGGAAACAGTAGTGATACCATATATCCGCCTATAGAGAAAGCAAAACTTGTAAGATGTGGATATACACTACAGACCTCGTAAATTGTTATTATTATTATTTTAATTCTGAGATGCTTTTTGAAAGTTGGTGCAGGGGTTAGCTATTGAAGGGTAAAATGACTTTTTCATTTGTATGTATTTTTTGGCACTTTAAATTTGATTGTTTTAATTTATTAACAATATAACTTTTAAATAATAATAATAATTAATGTAAACTGCATTACCATGTTGTATTGTACAATACTGCAGTCCTCTTGGAAGTTTGTTGAGGCCTCCTACTGGGTCCAGGACCCCTGTTTAAGAATCAGTACTGTAGTGGGACACTAAAAACAGTCTGAGAAGCAACGCATGGAGCTGATAGCAGCAGTGAATGGGACTGAGGAAGGAAGAAAGAAAAACAGCTTTAAGAAAGGAAAGAAACAAGGCAAAAAGGAAGCAATGAAGGAATTTAAAGGTGCTGTATGTAGCATTGACACTGAGAGGCTGAACTAGGTATTGCAGTTTTTTTTCCCCCGGCCCCTCCTACTCAGACTCCTACACGCTGCTTGCCAGATTGAAGACAGCAACTAGACAAGCCCAATGACGATGGAATGCACTGTGTTTCCCGCCAACTGGCAACCCGGGGTTCTGAAACACGATTGGGTAAACTGATGGTGGGCGGGTTTCACAAACCAAAACAACGTCCCATTTCCAGAGAATAATTGACTGCAGCAATGTTTTTCAGATAAACAAGTACGTTAACTTTGCATGTTTCTGAAATATCTGTAAATGTGTTATGGTATTTTTATGCTTTAGTAGAGTCAAAGTCCTACATACAGCACCTTTAAGTTATTTTTTTTTTTCTGAGACAGACGTAAATAAGAAAAAATAGGAACAAAGCAGAAATAATGGAATTGAAATGATTATTTTCTGAGAAAAAATAAAGGAATTTAATGACAGATTTCATTTCAGAAAGAAAGAAAGAAAGCAAACAAACAAACTTTTCAGAGAACAATTTATACTAGTATAATGAACTCATACAGGGTCAGGCAATTGCTGCAGTCTACTCTCTCTCTCTCACACACACACACACACACACTGCACTCAAGGTTTGTTACAAGAGAAGAAACCACAAAAACTCTTCTCTTAGCAGGTCTGTAATATCATTCAAACACTGTCTCAATATGCTCCATGTCTTATTTAGTATATTTCTGTGTAATAAACTGTAGCCCTATTGAAACAGACTTGTTCCCTCGGGTCGGTAAAGTCATGTTTCACAAACGCACTTCGTCATTTCAATCCAGTTTGAATCGAACACGTCTGTGTAAATAACAAATTACTTACTTTCTGCAGTTAACTCCGGCATCCTCTGAGAAATCTAATTCTGTCTGGATAGAAATGTGCTGTTGTCAAAACACTTCACCTCGTCTACGGTGTCGAATTCTGTAATGAAAGCTACATTTCTCACTGTGTGCAAATATTCTAAACATAACAGTTGGTGGTTCATGCACTGCTAAAATCCCATCTGATGGGAAAATTAAATCAATATGGAACGGCCAATCCAAAAACACTGCAAAATGAATTAGACAAATGGGAAAAAGATCGAAATGACGAAGTTTAGCACAGTAATTCTAAACTGGTTTTGAACAAACAAAAAGTAATTATTTTTAATTATTTTAAGTAATAATATTTACTATGAACTAAATAGGTCCAACAATTTCAAAATGTGTTATGACACTAACTATGACACAGTCTGAACAGAAAATCGGACAAATTTGGTTTCTTAACATTTCAGTTTTGTTTGACGGTTTTAGTGTAGTCCAGTAAGGCATTTATCTTATTTAAGAAGAAAAATCCCATCCATTTCCTTTATAGGATCATTTTAAATAATAGCGTATAAACCTTTATTCATATTACATTTGCTTTTGCTGAAACCATCAGCTTCTTAATTCCTAAATATTTGTAAAAATATATTTAGATTAATTAAAGATTAATTCCCAATGAAAAACTACGTTACCCATGATTCTTTAAAGAAATCTGTACCAATAAAAAGTCTCTAAAATGACACAATATATCCTTTCCATATACATAATAATAGTGTTTAATCAATTATGTATTTTGCTACACTTAGTAAAGACATTAAATTCACAACACGGCCTTTACTTTTTTTGGTTTAAATACAAATGGGCACTGTTGTGAATCTGTATCTGGTTAGTTTAGTCCATTGCTCGTACAGTAACTCTGAAAAAGTGGGCAGGAACCCACTTTAATTGGATGTGCATCCTTTGGCATTAGCATCAAATGTGTTTCACCTCCTATTTACACGTTGTAGGACTACTTTATAACCCTTACTGAGCACAATGTTGAGGTTGGTTGAATACAACACTTAATTACTTCTATTTAGCGTGCAGTTTGCACACACAATTTTGGGTCACAATCCACCAAATGAGAAGCACTGGCTCAGAAAACGAAGCTTTACAGTATGTGTCACAAACAGGGCCTCTTTTAGGCTAAGAGGACAAACACAGTATATAAGAGATTGTCTCATTCACTGCATCTTTCAGCTCATTTAATCTCTCTCTCTGTCTGTTTGATGGAGGGATGAGTCAGACGGGTGCTCTGCACTGGAGGCTGACTGTCAGTAATGAGCTTCCTCAGGTGTGGCAGGAGAAGAGTAAGGTGGAAGTCAAAGGGAAGATGACTGGAGATCAGGAATGAGGGATTGATGTGTAGAGAGACATTGAGAGGTTGAATCAGATAACGGTGAGGCAGAGAGCACAAGTCAAACATGCCACATTTACTTTTAACTAGAAAAGAAAGAGTGTACGTGCAAGACAGATATACACTGGCCCTGTACGCTGACACGAGTTAGCAGCCAGAACACGTTTCTCCAAACAAGCAGCTCCAAACCTGTACTAGCTCAGGGTGGATACAGAGACTTCAGTATCACACACACACACCCACACTGTCTGAGAGGAATGAGGTGAACGTCAGTCAGAAGCAGTTCAGATATCTGATTTTAACATTCAACACACTCGCCAGTACAACACCCTTCAGTTTATACAGACGGTAAAAAATGAGTCAGTGGATGAGTGAGCCGTGGAAGGTATCAATGAGTTAAGAAGGGTGTGTAATAAAACAAATAATGCCAAAGAAATCACTTCTTTCTATGGTTCTCACAGGTTGCAAACAACAAACCACACACAGTAGAGTTCACAAACCAATGACTCTTTAGTGAATCAAACTATAAAGCGCCAAGATGATGGAATGAGAGATTGGATGGAGACGGATGGATGGATAGATAGATATATAGATAGATAGATGAATAGAATGGCAGACAGAATGATAGAAAGACAGACCGAACAACAGCTATAGATAGATAGATAGAAAAAGAGAATGTGTTTGTGTGCATCAGGAGGCTGTTCTCTTCTCGCCTGGTTCTCTGGAGAGCAGATCTTGCTCACACACAGCTGGGCCTGCAGCATGTCCTGCCAGCTCTGTAATGCAGCTCAGGTGAGACTGTGATGGGGTTGGTTGGGGTCAAGCTGTACGCATCTTTATGAGCTTATTAATGCAATGATAAAAATTTCCACATTAACATCAGCTGCTTCAGCACTGAGGGCTTCTTGTCTCTGCTAAAGAAAGACGTCTTTCTGTCGTCTGTCATATGACCATCTCTGACCTCCAGGCTTCACTAAACACACACACAGTGCATTAGGTTTCATCCTGGCTCAGTGAAAACAGAGTGAATGACTGAAAACTAGGCTAATGCTTGACCTGAACACACACCAGTGCACACAAGGCCACACATTGACAGCTTTTATGAGTGTGGGATTGCGAGCATGTGCAGGCACGTGAATTGTGGATGTTTGATTATCTGCGTGTGCACCCAGCAGGAGAGGTCAGTACAGCAAATTAAACAATGACAGTATATAAGAAGATTACGGCCCTCACCGGCCCTCCATGCGAGCAGGAGATGGCGCAGTACTGCAGCTAAATTGCACAGGCTGTCAAAACCCCCCACAATTTCACAACAACAAAAACCATTATGACAGAAATGCAACAGTGAACCACAATGGCCTGGACAAATTGGAAGACAAATCAATGTAGGCACCACTTCTAGAGTGGCAAAAAAAAATATGCCTGCTCCAAATTCTCACACACAGTCCTCAAATATCAGTGTGCCAACTTTGTATTTAGTGAACAAATAAAAACCAAAAACAAATAGTGATATCTGATTCACAAATCAAACACACACCCTTGTCTCCACCCCCTTGTTTGTCACTATGGTTTTTGATGAGCTCTTCCTCCCTTATCATCTCGTCCCCTCGTTTATTATGTGTATTTACAGTGCCCCTATTATGCCACTTCAAATATGATCTTTCACGAAGTGTGTCATGTAGCTGTATGTGAATATAAACTATCTGCAAAGTTGTGACGCCAACAGTGCATGATAAATAAAGTTGTCTATCAAAAAATAAGGTCGGCTCACATTCCCCTAAACAATTAGTCAGCAATTCGAATCATTTTCTGTTACTGATCCACATCACTAAGTAACATGATTGCTTAATGTCTGCCCACGTTCTACGTCGCAAACAACTTGTCCCGCCCCGAAACAGTACAATTTCCACCTGGATTACATAATGTCCAGAAGACGCTGTATCCTGTGAGAGTAAATGTGTTTTATATACCCTTCCGAAAGATCAATCTACAAAGAATGAGTGGTTAACATTCATTTTTTTCAACAACACCTCAGCAGTACAATTTTGTGTTGTGTTCCCGTCATTTACTGATGACTGCGTTTCCAATCTTGGAGTAACGTTACAACATGATATTCACCGAACGCCAGGTATTAAAAGATGGATCAGTGCCCAGTTTATTTGGACCGGTTTGCTCCTCTAAACTTTTACCAGTAAGTATGATTAACAATTGATGATTGTATTTTCTAGCGATCGTTCAAAATACGCATTTGTGTACGTTATGTTGTGTAACAACCCTGCACATGTCTAACTAGTTTAAGTAATGGTAAACGATGTTTAACGCAGTGTTACGCATTATACAGTGTTGAAGTTCACAATGTGAAGGTATGCAAGATTTGTTTACAAAAGCAAATTACAAGCACTTTCCACGGTAGTCTGTGCTAACTAGTTGATGTATGCTCTCTGAAAGTATCCCTAGTAATGTCAGAAAGACGGTGGTAGAACAATCATAAAGGACTGCGCCATCTGACCAATCACAGCAGTGAGGGCTCACAGGAAGGAGGGGTTTAGACAGACTGATTCTTCGAACTGCTTCACACGAGTTGTTTACCAATCATTTAGAAATGGGGTAAAATTAAATCTATTTTTAGAAAAAACATGAATGCACACATCTCTACGGGCTTCGGTCCATTTCCTCGTTCAGGAGAACCGAGTGATGTCCTTGCGGTGTCTAGTCTGCACGATACGGGTGGTAACCCTGTTTCACGGATTGAGGACCAGTGTTTATGTCTGGTTTTCAGTTTCGTTTTTACGGCCAGGAGAGCCGTTTGATGTCCTTGTGGTGCCTAGTCCGCACAATATGGGTAGTAGCCCCGTTTTACGGGTTGAGGATCCGTATTCATGTCCGTTTTCGATTTCAGTATCACGGCCAGGGGAGCCAAGTGATTTCCTCGCGGTGCCTAGTCCGCACAATAAAGCTCTAGACAGCTCGTCTCAGGGCCTCTTTGCAGCCGTGTTTGGAACAGGCTACGCCCTTATGACAGCTAGCTCTACGCCCCTTCTGAGGTGTTACCTCCTTCGGAGCTGCAGTGGGCAGAGCTGATGTTGAAGCCGCCAGGGGGCGTCCTTGGCAACGACCAGACAGAGGCGTGGCACTCTGTGTTTTGGCATCGCGCCAGGGCAAGATGTGCTTAATGGTCTTCGTCTGCTTCTGGACCGCCAAGAACTGCTGGGCGAAGTTCTTGGCAGTGTGGGTGATGAGGCCGGCCTGGGAGATGGGTGCATCAAGAAAGCTGACTTTGTCGGGGGGAGTGGCTTTGCATGCAAAATCCACTGGCCAATTACCATTGCCGTTTTCTCCAAAAGTCAGAATCGATTGGTCTCCAAGGCAGCACCTCATGAAATCAGTCATTGACGCAACGTCATAGTGACTGACCGAAAGGGAATGACTTTGTTTACAAGACAGAAAGTTCCTTAAAATAAACCACGCAAATGAATCAACTTGCTAAATCTGTATCCAAACCAAGCTTTAAAGAAAAGTTTAAAGATTATGAGTAACTAACAACATAAATTCTGGTTTGTTCCTCATACAAAGCTTTCTGAAGACTACGGAACATTTTAATGGTACTTTCATAATGCTTATTTCTCATTTCTGGGGCTTGGGAGCAAAAAAAATTGTGCAAACTGATATTCAAGACAAACTTCTAAAGGAATTGGAAACCCATATTGTTCAATCTAATCTGAATAGTTGTGCCCACAGCGTCTATAAGTCCACTTTCATTATATACAAAAGATCCGGTGAATATTCTGCTAAAAATGTCCACTTTTATTCTAGTGAATAATAATAAAAAATCATTAGAATGACATAACTGTGAACAAATGCTGACAGAATAAAAATTTGGGGGGGAACTAACCTTTTAATAAGCACTAGTGTGGATTATTCATTGATTAGGACTTTTCATTTCATTCACGGCAGTAATACAGTCACACAGGGTAACGCTGTCAGACATGTGGTATTATCACCGTCATCTAAAGAAAGGCTCTCGTCTAATTGAATGGAACAGAGGATTCAAACTGACATGATGATGCCGAAATTGGTACGAAGCCAACATTGATTTCCATTCATTGCACTAATGGCTCGATTTGATTTAGGCCATAACTCTGACTCTCCAGGAGAGATGAGAGGAGATCTCGTTCGTGGAGGCCAGACGGGCCAAAAACAGCAGCATTAACATGATGAGAGGGGAGTTGATTGGACTGGCTGGTAATTGCGGCGCATCGCGGTGTGTGTTTATGAGAAGTGTTGTTGATCTGTGAAGAGCAGAGGAGGTTACGGTCATGTAAATGCTTCCAGAGCTTCATGCTTCTCATGATTACCGTAGTCATCATCATCATCATCAATCTAAACAGCTCAATGACACCTCAACATCTTCAGCATTCCAGGAACCATTAGGCAGCAGATGTGACTGAGTTAATAACCTCTTTCTACAAGGCACAGACTTCCTCTGCAGGACGCTATAGGTGGCTTGGAAAACCTACTTACAGCTGGGTTGCCATTTTCTTCTCAGGATGTCTAAAAAATTTAAACTGTTATAATTAAAAAAGCATATTCATATCTACTGATTACAATGATTTCTTTCTGAAGGGAAATAAAAGTATTTGACACGGCAATCACTGTAAAATTATATTCAATTACCCATCAATGAATCTCTGACTGGTTCAGCGCTGAGAAAAGTAACAAGTATGATATCACTTTGAAGGTATAGCTCTCCCATAAATTAAAATTCTGTCATTAATTACTCACCTTCATGCTGTTCCATGCTGTAAGACCTTCGTTCATCTTCAGAATGTAAATTAAGATATTTTTGATGGCCTTGAATGAACTGTATTAGTTGTGTTCCTGTCTATGAAGGGTCAGAAAGCTCATATCAATATTTTGTGCTCTTGTGTGTTTGGAACTACATGAGGGTGAGTAACTAATGACGGAATTTTCATTTTTGTGTGCACTTACCCTTCAATTTAAACCTAAATAATAATTATAATTATTTCTTTCTAAAGGAATTTGCAACAGAAATCCCTGACCCATTGTTGAGAAAACCATGGAAGATACCATGTGACATCATCTTAACGTAAACCTGAATAATGACATTGATGAAGTCTAATTCGAGACACTTGTACAACAACAACAACAACAAAAAAAAAGTCAAACATTATTTTAATCAATCAGAATGATTCCACTCTGAAGAATAAATTATGCAATCTCTGATTGGTCCATCGCTGAGAAAAGTAAAAGTCATGTTTCAACAACTTAACATAAACCGGAATCATAACATTGAGGAACTTTAGTAGCCACTGAGCTTTTAAAAAAAAATGTGTTTGTAGTGAAAGCAGATCAGTCAGATGCATTGTGGGTACAGGACGAGGCTAACACTTCTGTCTTACCTTAGTGTGGAGCTTCGACAGCTGTTTTTCATCCAGGTGTGTCTGTGTATACACTCTTCTCTTGTAGCGAAACTGTCAAAACCAAAAACACAACCATGATTAGGTTTACATCGCTATGGACGTCACAATTTCAGTCTTCATTAGTGCACATGCTAACATTCTTCATGTTTCCTGAATCTGTGAAATGGCAGGAGACCGACTCTGTTTGAGTGTGAACTGCTGTAATCATAACTGTGAGCCGTTAAAACATCTGCACATCTACAGTACATGACTGTGATCCTGAGCACAGCTGTAATCTAACAGAGAACCTGCTGTGAATCAACACACTGCACATTCAGTCAAAACACCATGCAAACCAAGAGATAACAAGAGACTTCGGAAACATTGGGACACATTTAGGCAGAAATAAAAAAGAAAATACTTTATTCCCTGTTACACGTGTTACATATACTTACTATTATAACAACAATTAATTATGCCTAATTACAAGTGACCTAAACCAAACCCTAGCCTTATAGTAAGTACACAAAATTTAACAAAATTTACAATAACAGCTTTATTCTTATATTGTCTTACGGTTTAGATAGACTGATACTTCAAACCGCTTCACACGAGTCGTTTACCAATCATTTAGAAACGGGGTAAAATTAAATCTATTTTTGGAGAAAACTAAAGTGTATTTGACCTTGCATACATGTAAACCTGTTTTCAGAGACTCATAAAACAATATTAGCAGCCTTTAAAATGGCATAATAGGGGCACTTTAAAGCATCCTAAAAAAAGTTTTTAATCTAAAAGTGCACGTATGTAAAGTTGTTGTCTCTCAAAAGTTTCATTAAAGCAAGTCGTTTTTAAAATGAGTCCCAAGCCGTTTTATGTTTTATGAAATATTAGCATATTCCCCGCCCACTTGTTGATCTTTTCTAGTTGATCTGAATAAAACTGAAAATTCATTCTTCACCACTAGGTGTCTCTTTTGGAGCGATAAAAACTCACAAACACTGCTTTAAATGAAATCATCCAATCACCAGAGGAGATTGGAAAAATGAATCATTGAGCGAATCGTTTGGGAGTCATTTTTGACCTTGAATGCATGTTGACCTGTTGTTTGGGACTCAAAATATGAACTTTTCATAACCCATAACAGGAGCACTTTAATGTGTTGAGAAGAGCTGGGACAGATGTCTGGATTTCACTGAATGATGGCTTACATTTTAGTCTATGTCATAAACGTTGAGGTTTAAGGGTGAGTAAATAATGACAGAATTTTCATTTCTATGTGACTCACTTTAAATACCAAGAAACCAATAAGACAAAAACTCTTCTTGAGTTATGAGTTGAGGGGAACTTTTTTAACCATGAAAACAACAGCAAAGTTGAAGAAAACTCAGAGGCAGACTGGAAACTCAAAGCAATGCATTGCTGTCAAACTCAAGGCCATTAACAAACGCCTCAGGAACAACCGAGTCAAAATGTCATGATCAAACGGAAAACAAGTCAAATACTCACAAACAACAAGAGTGAATAGATCTTACGGGCTCAGAACTCACCACAGGATCCAGCTGCTGCTTTGCGCGTCTCTCTGGCTGTGGGCAGTAGCAGGACAAGCGAGCCGACACTATAATTCTCAGCACTACCCAGAATTCCTCTGTCCTGCACCTCAGCGCCATCAGTCCCAAAACATGACACCAACTATAACGCCACACTGCAAAACATCACTGCGAAACGGCCATGACTTGGAGCTGCAGAACCGAGCGCTGTACACAAACCCTGGTGCCGGTGAAGAGGGCAGGGCCTGACAGACGCCCACAGCTCCATCCCTCTCCTCCACTGGGATCTGACCATTCACATCTCTCTGTTACTGTGTGCTCTATCTGTCCATCTACGAGTCTATCAAGCTAACCCAGGCGGGCTCTGTACACTACGGCAGTTGTGTTTGTCAGGCCGGCGTGTGGTGGATCTATAGACCCGCTGGTGTGTGGATGCTGTGCAGTGATGGTGCCTGAACTACTGAGACGGGTTGGAGCTGTGTGTGAAGCGTGCCAATGCTTTGCCAGGAGCAATGTGAGCGCAATAAACAACTGTGGACTGTTCACGTGCAGCGGGTAGATTTGGGGGATGATGAAACACACACAAACACAACGCTTCTCCTTCTGTTCTCACACACACGTGGTATATCGCTCACGTTTGACAGTTTCACTATTTAGCAGACACCGGGTCTAGATATATATTGTTATAATTCACCCATTTAAATATTTAGCACATAATCATCATGTAATGAGGGTCTTTGAGAGCCTTTTGTTCTAATCAGTGGAATAGGTTTCGATTTGACGTAGATTAAATTCAGAATCTTTTTTTTGACCCAACAGATAGCTACATAGACAGACAGGCAGATGTAGGTTATGTCAGTAAGTCTGTAACAGATTCAGACATATTTAGAGGCTAATATAGGAGGGTCTTTAACTGATGGCAAACAGGTTGAGACATGAATTCATGCTGGTCATGGTTTATGGTACCTACGAGACATTGGTAATAAATTGAGTACAGCTTTGAATTCGGCAACACATTCAGAAAGAGCCTAACTGCATAAAGGCAATGATTTCTTTCTGTCATTTATCTGCTCATAGCAGAAATATGGAGAGGCCATTTTTCAGAAGCCGACTCTCTCTCTCTCAAATGCTCTTTTCTCCACAGACCCCAAAAGTCAAAATTGGAATGATAAATCAGGTGAAATGACAATCGTAGTATTCCTGACCACACAGGCTGACAGAAGAGGCTAGAACAATAGAGATATACTCAGGAAGGCATGGTGCCAAAATGAGATCTGCTGAACACACTGTAAGCAAGCCAAGCTTTTATTTTATTGGCACGCATATTAAGTGTCAAAACCTGGGTGTGAATTATTGCAGGATTTGGGGGTGTGAACCTCTAAGTAGGGCTTCAACTACTTAGTATTCTCAATTATACTGTACATCCTTACTAGCAGAGACTGGCAGAGAACTACAAAGGTTTTGAGCAGAAAATAGGTAGGCAGTGGAAGGTCATTATGGGAATTTTACATCATGGCCACAACAGACTTGAACCTGCTCCATGAGTCAGAGAAGACCCTCACCTCTAGGTACGGGACAGGAGAGATGGCAGGAAGTGGGTATTCTTTCAGCGTTCGCTGCTCATCCAGGAACTTCCCAGCTTTTCCGTTGTGCGCAGGCTGGAAGAGGCCGTAGTTTAGCACATCCTTCAGGCTCTGGTTGAGTGTGCAGAGGATTCGTTGTTTAGACAACCAGATGGGCAACTCCACATTAAACTTCATGCATTTCTGGAGAGGAAACAATAGGAGAGACACGATAAGTCATATGCAACAGCAAAACTGAAGATTGCATAATAAATACGCCATTCAAAAGCATTTTTTTAAACAAGTCTTTTATACTTACCAGGGATGCATTCATTTTATTTAGAGTATTCAAAAAATATATATAATAATTAAAAGGTTTGCTGCTTAATGTTTTTTTGGAAACCGTGCTACTAATGAGACAGCTACAAATTAATAATAACTGATAATGTTTTAATAATAAAAGACATTACGATGTCTGCATAAAAATACATTTTATGTCCATAGAAAGCTTATGTGAGTAAAGGGTCTGCTTTTAAGTTTTTTTGTTGAAATAATGTTGTTCTGTGTAACAATATTTATGTAAAAATTCAAACAGCATGCTTTTCCTGACAGGGACATATTCAAATAATTTAAATAATAAGTGAGCCTATTTGAATTGAGTTAAATTAGTGTTTTAAATTAGTAAAAATAAATCTTTCTGACAAATGGGCAAAACCTGGAAGAGTGACCATTTAAAAAGGTAAAATTACACCGAATTAGTACTTGGGGTGAAAGTAATGTGTCATAAATAGATTTCTGTTGTAAATATGAACACAATTGTTAGTCGTGTATTCTGTAAATTAGAGAAAAGAATGTGTAAATATATCAACTTTTTTATTGTTTATAGTATTAGTAACTTTTGTTCTGGTGGAAATTAACTTAGCATGGAATATTTGTAGTGACTTAGTTTTGATTCAGTTAAGAAATAACACAAAAATGTGTTGTATTTTCTGTATTAATAAAACTAAATTACTGATGATATAAACGTCCTTCGAGGTTGTTTTGTCTGGGATGCCCTCAGCATCTCCTGAGAAATATTTCTTGGTTTACTCTGTGTTGTGACTTTATGGAGCTTTTGCCCCAAAACCAACACTGAAGATTTGAGAGTGAACCCACGGCCCAATCAAGCAGTGTTTCAATAAAAGCCTCTCACCCGTGTCTTTGTCCTCTATACCATTACTAATAACACACAACCCCTGCCCTTTCCACAGCACCGTGATTACTAGAGGCAGAGAACCAGCAGACCACCGGGACAGGGAGAGCGAGAGAGGCTTTCAGCGCCTTTTGTTCACTTCTCCTCTCAGCAAATACGACATCAAATGCAGCTTTGAACTCTTGTCTACTGCATTTATTTTACCAGAGAGCCCAGCATTAAGGAGACAAAGATGGGGAGGAGAGAGGACACCAGTCTGAAACACACACACACACACACACACACAAACATAAAACGAGAAGTGTCTCAGAAAGTTATAATTGTGTGCAGAATTCCCCTGAAGTTAAGCCTGCGATTCATTCGGTTTTCCCGGGGATAACAACAGCCTCCACTATGGTCGCTCTTGATTTTCAATCTTAAATTTCATCACTCTTTATTTATCTCCGCTCATGCTGACAGGCGACTGGAGCATATTCAGCTCTATTTAAGCTCAGAACAAGAGGAAAACCAGACCGCCGCCAAGCGACAAGCCTCTATTCAGCAAACAAATAGAACTGACGCTTCAATACAATAATACAATCATCTCACGTCACACTTACAGTCTGTTTTTCTGTATACTACAAATATACAAAGCACAGCCAAAGTTGGATTTTTACACCGGGCCAAGTGAATGGCATTTCAAATTATGTGGCTTTTTATGTTCATCACAGCTGTATTTTTTTTTTTTTTTTATAAAAAACAGAAATATTGCAACTTCTAATATTAGTTTCCTACTTTAATATAGTTTAAAATGTCATTTATTTCTGTGATTTACAGCGGAAATTTCTGCATCATTCAGTGTCACATAATCCTTCAGAAATGATTCTAATACGCTGATTTATGAACTTATTTCAAAATCCTTTGATGAATAAAAAGAACAGTGTTTCAAATATTTTTGCGCTAAAATATTATTATAATATTATCTTAAAATATTATTATATCTTTTTTTTTGTTTTAAGAAATGAACACTTTTATTCAGAAAGGATGTGCTAAATGTATGAAAAATGATAGTAAAGACTTACATTGTTAGAAAGGATCGTTCGTTTTTAACTTTATACTGTCTTCATCAGAAAATCACAGGTTCCAAAAAAACATATTTTTAACACTGATAATAAAAATGTATTTTATTAAAACATTAAAATGATTTCTGAAGGCACCACATGAAACTGAAAACTGGAGTAATGGCTGACAAAAAAATCAGTGCTGTTTCCACAGAAATAAATGATATTTTAAAGTATATTAAAGTAGGAAACTAATATCAGAAATTGCAATAATATTTATAGTATTTCTGTCTTTTTTGATCAAATAAATAAGAGGCATTTAAAACAGCAGTGTACTTATGTAGTATAGTATAAATAATGATCATGATTATATCATGTCTATATCATGATTATATCATATTACAGAATATTTACCAGTGAAGGGTTTGGGACAACTGTGTCATAGTTCATTTTTAGACATTAGACAGAGCTGTATTTATTGATATCTTCCACAACTGATTGAACTGAGGTTACTGCAGTGCATTCTGGGTCTGTCTGTTGCCTCAGACTGCCATGATTTTGGATACAGACCAATTAACTTATATTGGGGGAGTTGGATTTTACTTCTAACTCCTTTGATTAAGGAAAGGCTGTCTGCATCAGCTTTTGGAACATCCCAACACCTCTTTTCCATCTCTATATGTCCAGAATTTATCAACGTGTAGTTAACATGCACACGCTTCCACAAATACTCCCCGCCCCCATATCGGCACACAATGCAGCAGTGCCGATGTGTTACCCTGAACTCATGGACTAATGCTGATATCATAATAGGAACTCCTAACAGGGCTCTATTGGCATCAGTTTAGGAGAGAGAGATTCCTAACAATGCATTGATTGAGCTGCATGCACACAGCCGCTCACAATGACTCTGTTTGGCTGGATTGGCTCAACAGGGCTTCGGTAAGCAGGCTGGTTTTCAGGAGGAAAAGTGGAGTAGGTATAAAACACATCTGGAGACTGAGACAGGGCCGGTCCATCACAAACACATCTCGCCATGCACACATGCACTGAAAACACTGTACCATTTTATACCCCCATTTATTGAAAAATCTGATTACCACAGTCACTTCAGACGTCCCCTTTAGGGTGGTGATTCGTTTAAATGATTAACTGTGGGCACTCCAGAGAGGATCGGCTCATGGACTCCAAACAGCATCTAAAACACCATATTCTGACTTACTAGGACTTCTAGCCTTAACATTGACTTGCGATGTTAAATGCTCCCATATGTGCTAGAAGAGACATGCTGAACTTGACGTGTAAAAGCAAGCAACTTTTTCTCACAAGTGCAACACTGTACACTATCTGTATATGTTTACTGCTCCTGTGTTTACTACATCTGAAGGGATGTTTTAACATAGTTTCGGGAAGAGCTCGCTGAGTGTCAGCACAGCCGGTACCCACCATCGCCCATTAGTA
>JAUYWG010000055.1:17611480-17631711 GCA_034779775.1 Enteromius afrohamiltoni | reverse complement strand
ATATTACAAGAATAAAGTCAAAATATTACGAGATTAAAGATGAAATATTGTGAGAATAAAGTCTAAATATTACGAGAATGAAATCGAAAATATTATGAGAATAAAGTTGAATTATTACGAGAATAAAGTTGAAATATTACAAGAATAAAGTCAAAATATTACGAGATTAAAGATGAAATATTGTGAGAATAAAGTCTAAATATTACGAGATTAAAGATGAAATATTGTGAGAATAAAGTCTAAATATTACGAGAATGAAGCTGAAATATTATGATAATAAAGTTGAAATATTACAAGAATAAAGTAAAAAAAAATTGAGATTAAAGATGAAATATTTTGAGAATAAAGTCTAAATATTACGAGATTAAAGTTGAAATATTACGAGAATAAAGTCTAAATATTACGAGAATGAAGTCGAAAATATTATGAGAATAAAGTTAAATTATTACGAGAATAAAGTTAAATTATTACGAGAATAAAGTTGAAATATTACAAGTATAAAGTCAAAATATTACGAGATTAAAGATGAAATATTGTGAGAATAAAGTCAAAATATTACAAGATTAAAGTCGAAATATTACAAGATTAAAGTTGAATTATTAGGAGAATAAAGTTGAAATATTACAAGAATAAAGTCAAAATATTACGAGATTAAAGTTGAAATATTACGAGAATAAAGTCTAAATATTATGAGAATGAAGTCAAAATATTACGAGATTAAAGATTAAATATTACGAGATTAAAGATTAAATATTGTGAGAATAAAGTCAAAATATTACGAGAATAAAGTCTAAATATTACAAGATTAAAGATGAAATATTACGAGATTAAAGATGAAATATTGTGAGAATAAAGTCAAAATATTACGAGAATAAAGTCTAAATATTACAAGAATAAAGTCAAAATATTACGAGAATAAAGTAGAAATATTACGAGATTAAAGTTTAAATATTAGGAGATTTAAGTTGAAATATTACGAGAATGAAGTTGAAATATTAAGAGAATAAAGTTTAAATATTACTAGAATAAAGTATAAATATTATGAGATTAAAGATGAAATATTGCGACAATAAAGTTGAAATATTGCGAGAATAAAGTTGAAATATTACGAGAATGAAATCTAAATATTAAGAGAATAAAGTTGAATTATTAGGAGATTTAAGTTGAAATATTACGAGAATTAAGTCGAAATATTACGAGAATGAGATCGAAATATTACGAGAATAAAGTTGAAATATTAGGAGATTTAAGTTGAAATATTACGAGAATGAAGTTGAAATATTACGAGATTAAAGATTAAATATTACGAGAATAAAGTTGAAATATTAGGAGATTAAAATCCTCCAAATGCTAGCTTCAGACTGAAATAAAAAATAAAGAAAAAATATATATATTTAATTAAATAAGCCACCTGCAACCGTAACACCTGTATCTGTCCGAAAGGAACAGGTGAGTTACTGCACTTCAACACGGCGCTCTCATATCCATCAGCACCATATGCCGCTCCAGAGGGCCCTGGGGACGCGTTACAATACGCTGCAACCCAACTGACAAGTCTGACTGCCTCGCGACAGGAGGGAAAAAGTCCCTGTGAATTACATTAAAGCTAACCATCACTGTATCTACCTTTGATTTTCCGTCTCTCTCCAAGTGCCCAGTTTTCAAAGTCCGCCGCAGTCGCACTAATGAAGACGGGTTGTGTTCAAGAGCAAAAAGAGCGAGGAGGATAAAAAAAAAAAAGGCACAAAAAGAAAGAGAACAATCAAGTGCATGCCTGAAAGAGAAGAGAAGCGAACAGGACAGGCAATAAAAGACAGAGAGAGAGAGAGAGTTTGGAGCGGTGACAGAACTCACCGTTTGCTGCAGGTCAGGGATGCCTATGCGGACGACCAGTGTGTTGCCCTGAGGTTCCTCCATGGGGCCGGCCGGCGCTCGGCAAACGTCGGCGTGCGGAGAGCGGGAGATGTCCCCCCGGCTGGTGCTGGAGAGGTGGCGGGGAAGAGGCTGCGCAGGGCGAGAGTAGATGAGGAGAGGGAGAGAGAGAGGCAGCGAGAGAGGGAGAGAGGAGAGGGGGAGGGCAGAGGGGGGCTCAGACGGGAGTTCAGGCTGCTGCTGTGGACGATCTCTGGGCTGGGAAGGCTCATGTTTGCCCGAGCCCGCACTCACAGGCATGCTCTGTGTGTGTGGAGCTCCGACTGCATAGTGCCTCCCTCACGCACACGCGCACACACGCACGGGGAGCTGCTGGCACACGCGCACACACACACCAGCACAGGGAGAGAGAGAGAGAGAGAGAGAGAGAGAGAAGGGAGGGGAGATGCAAGAGAGGATTAGAGAGAGAGAGAGAGATAGAGAGAGAGAGGTTAGATGTGTGCTGTGATTAAGCATTTCAAACCTGTAGGCTATAATGCCAGTTTAACACATTTTTCAATGAACAATAACACAGATTACAACATCAGCATTAAATAACGCAAAATAACACGATTAGCTCGCTAAATATTTCTAATGACCTGATATTGGTTATTACTGCAACAGCTCTCGTTTCAGTTAAATTAACATTTTGTTTCTATATAGGACCAAAGTAACCAAAGTTCCTATGCTCTCTTCTCAAATAATACAATTACAATGATTTGTTTAACAAAGAAATGGGCGTATAAGTTGTTATCGCAAAATACACTGCTGCGTGGCTTTTGTTTATACTGTACTACATACACTAAGAAGTTCACCAAGACTGCATTTATAGTGTTTAATCAAAACAGTAATATCCCAGAATATTATTATAAATGAGAAGGTTAATGTTTTGTTATTTGTCTATATAAATTTAATTCAGTGTAACATATATGTGGATTTAAAATATTTCGTTAACACTTTATTTTAGGGTCTCTTAAGTCGTTGCTTATTATCATGCATTACTACCATATTAGCTATTTATTAAGCACATATTAATGCCTAATCCCATTAATTCTACATCCTGACCCCTACTCAATACCCAAACTCAACAACAAATTCGAATGATATAATAAAGCAGATATGTGATAACCGGCAGAGTTTCAATGTAAAAACATAAGCGGATGAGAGAGAGAGAGAGAGAGAGAGAGAGAGAGAGAGGCTGATGAACTGCTATATTGATTTCAAGCAAATATTGCCTTCACAGTCCACAGCAAAGCAACATCTACCAACACTATCTGACAAAGTTTGATGTGTTCACACATCGGTGAGTGTCATCTCATGCTGTCAGTGTGTGCGCGTGTGTATCTGTGTGCGTAAATCAACATTTTATCAGGTTGACTGCATACTATGCAGCATGACTAAAGCGGTGCTGCTGCAGAACACCACAAAACACCTGGACCAGTAAATGCTCCATATACAGTATAACACACTTTAATAATCAGCGAAGTCAGTTTTTCTTGCACACTTGAAGCTTGCATAGTGTATAGGTCTATAGTTCATTTAAAAATAAAGCGATAAGTGCACTGAAAGAGCACTGTAAGTAAATACATGGCACTATCAGCTGGCTTCATGCATTCTTAGTGAATTTCCTCCTCAGCATGCAACCAAACGCAGGCAAACAAAAAACAAAGAAGGCAAGAAAGCCTGACATGCAATCAGCACAGAGTAAAACAGTTATGGATTCACCACAGGAATCCCCTCCCTCCCATCACTGTGATGTCATCATGCTGGAGCACTCCTATTGGCTGGATCTCCTGCTGTCATTCGCTCACATGCCCTCGTCTTTATCTCTGTGGGCCAAAATCTGATTGACCCCATGTCAATGTTCCACTTTATTATGCCGTCCATCTCAAACCCATCCGCTCCCATGGCAGGTCTCTTTTTCATTCCTTTGTTATCCTGGTCCTCATTCAGTATTAACAGTACCCCGTACAGTATTAACTGACTATTTCCTTCAATTTGTCTTGTTCAGCAGCATAATTGCGTGTCTAAGTCTTTCTTGCATTAACACTCATGGGCATATTGTTTTCTAAACTGTCATTTTCCAGTGTGAACACACACAGAGCTGGGCTGTACGCCATGCCGCCTCTGTGGGAGGTTAAATTACTGTAGCAGACAGACAGGCAGTAGATGTAAAAACAGATGAAAGTTTTATAGTGTGCCGCTAATGCTTAAAATCACTTCTGCTTGAACCACTTCTCAACTTTAAAGACCTTCTGCATTCTATGCAGATGCTATTGCAATTTCTACAAAAAAAGGCAGTTCATGTACATGAAAATAAATAGCTAAGACAAAGAGTATATATAATATTATAAAAACAATGCATAATTTGCTAAATCAAAATATTTATTTTGGTCACTGTATTAAAGGAATAAAATGAAAATCATGTCAAAAATAGTGTTTGTGTATTTATTTGTTCATTCATTCATGTATGCATGCATGCATTTGTGTATGTATGTGTGTGTGTATGTATATATATATATATATATATATACACACACACACACACACACGTACACACACATATATACAGTACATACACATTACTTTAGTTTTGTTTCTTGCTCAGTTTATTTTGTTTTTATTGTCTTGATTAGTCTAATTCTTGCAGCATGCATAGGTTCATTAAAGGCTTACTCCACCTTTGTTCATCCTCTGATCACAGTTTAAGATATTTGGGATGAAAGCCGAATGGCTTGTGACTGCCTCAATGACTGCCAAGTAATGAACCATGTTAAAGTCCAGAAAAGTGTGAAAGACATCGTCAAAATAGTCATTCTGCCATCAGTGGCTCAATTAGCTACAATTAGTCTCTTCTGTGTCTCTCCGTGTCACTGTAGCACCAGTTTGGAGAATATATCTGCTAAACGCAAACTGCGTACTCTATTCTGTGTCAGCCGCACTTATATATACACGTATATATACATGCACGCATGATTAAATGAATAAATACACAATAAATACACAAACACTATTTAGAATTATTAAGTGATAAAGGATATACACTCAAATAAAGTATACATATCAAATCATTTCAAGCAGTTAAAACAAGCCACGAAAAGCTCTTATGTGCATTGAACGCTCAAGGCAGTAAGTAGTAGCTTCTTATACAACTGCTAGACTTCACATGCACACACGCATCGAGAGAGAAGTCAAGATGATTTAACATTCAATACGCAGTGTCTTGAGCTTCTGCCAACATGAACCAACCAACAGCAACATGCATAATGTAGCTTTCACTGCTAGTATATAAATGATGCCACTTATAATAGAATATCAGATATATGTTATAAAAGCCTAGTGGAGTCCTACGTGGAGGCTAAGTTTGATTCTGTTTCAGGACATTTCTCAATGTTTTTCTCCAGCCCATCTCGTTAAAGAAAGTCTTCATCAATAGTAACTAAAAATAACATCTGCTCTATGACTTGAGTAGACATTTCTCAGCAACTGGCAACAGCTCAAAGACAGATTTAACAGGACAACAGGCCTGCACACATACAGTAAAGACAAGCCTGGCAGAACCAGCTTCGGTATTTGAAATAACACTCTTTTTTTTTTTCTATAAAAGACACGTCAAAAAGAACAACTTTCTGAGAAAACAGCAACAAAACCAAAAAGCCCCTACTGATACCATGAGAGACTCAAACTTCGAGGAAGTGGAGGCAAATCCGCCTGTGATCAGACAGGCTTGTGTGAGCAGATCAAACTGTCTCACACACTGGATCTGTCCGTGAGCACGCGCACCGCTTCCAGACGGAGAACGAACCTCAGTCACCACAGCGGATGCCTAAAACCCACATAACACTCTCAACTGAGTGAACGTTACTTAAATGTTGGGATACTATTATTTACAATCAATCAAAAAGTGAATGTTAACTAATAGCTTTAAAAAAAAAGTAAATATTAAAATTATATCAGGGATTTTCCTGCATTTAAATGAAAAAAAAAAATTATTTTTGCCTCGCCAAAGTCGTGTTCACATGATTAGTTCATGTGATGTAAATGACTGCTGAGCTTGTGACAGCACTCTTGTTAACTGAGGGAGAGAAAGAACAGAGAGAACACTCTCTCTCGGCCTGATCACTTAATGCACTTTGCATATGAAACAAAGCAAATGAAACAAAGTCGCAGACCCTTATTCATTTTATTAGCTGATGATTAATAAATGGCAGCGCGTATCTGTTGAATTCATTGTTGATATGCGTGGCCTCTGTTCATTTCGTATAAAGTGCGAGAATTCAAGCACTAAGTTATATATTTTGCGGAGACACATGTATAGGGCCAAGTGTAAAAGGAAAAATCAGATTGATGTCTGAAAAGAGAGAACGCATAACGTGACCGGTCTCTCGGTCTTTACTCTCCTCAAAATCAACTGGCACGAAGACATCCGCACATGATGCAACAACTAACATGAACACTCTCAATAAAAGAAAGAAAAGAAAACATATGCAGTGTTGTGCTTGACACAAATCTTTTTGAGTTGTCCTAACAACCGATTCATTTTAATGAACGGTAAAACAACTCATCTGGCCAAGACTCAACTCACAAGACGTCATTGTCTGAATTGGTTTATATCAATTATAAACAGGCCTGATTTACTCAGAACACCTGATGAATGACCATAAGTGTGATTTAGGCTTGATTTAACCTTCATAATATTAAAAGACTTAGCCTTAATGCACAGTAATTTCAGGTCAAATCGTAGTAAATTACCTATAAAATAATAGGTTGTCCTTTTTACTGTGTGCATGACCATCAGCCACCACCGGAAACCGGTTTTGACCCAGGAAAAGCCCTGTATAGAGTGTTTAAGAGACCAAGACAATAAATATATAGTATCTGGTCAAATCATTTGTACATTCTTTTAAGGTAATGAAGGATTAATCTATATATATATATATATATATATATATATGCATTTGAATTTATGTAAACTAATGATCATTATGTTTAATAGTTCATAAGTATACATTCTCATATCTGTATCCACTTGAGTTAACCAAGGATCTATGAAGCATTATTCGTTTGTTAATTTAATAACTTCAAATCTGTTCTACTCTATGAACAATAAAGCTGTTCACGTCATATTTTCTGCTGGCGTACATAAAACAGTAAACAACATCCATTAATACAAGTTTACCAGGAATCACTCTCACTATACTCCTTAAATCCTGACTTATAATCTACATCGTCTGATAAAATCAATTTATAACTCGCAGTAAACCAATCCACAATACACCATCGACATAACCGGTGACTAAACTACTGCAAAACAGAAATGTTTGTAAGCTGAAAAAGTCCCACTACAGCTACATTTATGTGATGAACACCCTGTACCGGCGTCCATCCCTAACAGCCGCATCTGTTACAGTTTGCTATATATTCAGGAAACTACATCGCCGACAAGTTTAATTCCAGAGCTGTTACACACTCCACTCGTTTGAAAAGTCTCCAAGGACAGAAGGTGAAGGATAAATAACAGAGGAAGCCGGGAGACTGTGATAGTTTGCTGTTCGAAGAGGCTCTGACTGTTACAAGGATGCTTAAAAGTTGGCGGTGTCAGAAAACATATTTCATCGCCATTACATCATACCCTGCCAAAGATAGAGGCTATCTATAGACTTTATAATCTATAGTCTTTACTCTCACAGCACAGACATCTGTGTTTCCAAACGTGTTGTTCTGCCCTTCATTTCTCCAAAGCAAATTGTATGCAAAACAGTAAATAATAGGAGATTTTATTGGCAAGCTAAGTGAGGTTACGGGCTTTTAGATCGCATCCCCCTGCTGGGCGGCTCCACCCAAAATCCTCCTTTGGGTTCTGTGTTCTCACATACAGTCTCCAATGGCTCCCCTTATTTTCAATCCAGCCGTCAAACAAAGCAAATTATTCATGTTCTCACTGTACACTAGGCTTTGCACACAAACTGGCCAATGTATGCGCATTTTTAACACGACCGAAAGCTAAGCATGGACTAAACATTTGCCCCTAAAAACCGGATCCGGAGCCAGTTCTTTAGCTTCACCAATCCCTCTTCACTATAATCCAGACCTCGGGGTCTCTGCGGAGTTGCAGATACCAAACAGTGTGAATAATATCATTAATGTTTTATTTATAACAGCTGGATTTCCTTTGATAGCGAATAAAAATTTCATTTTATTTATGTAAATGTATCATCTTTCATGTAAACCCTGCCTTGCGGATCCGTTTACACAACAAAATGCTGTACTTATCAATGTAAGCTGAGCTGATTTTATGGCTGCGTTGAGAGATCTTCTGGGGAAGTTCAAATATCTTGATGTGCTTCTTTATCCCTTTATCCCTTCTGTATATTTACAGACAGGAACGCTGAGGATAAAATGGTGTGGAAAAAGAATCTGAACACTGAGTAAATATCAAAGAGCACAAACAGAAACACGCCTCCAGGGTCCCATGCACCGCAAACATATCACAACGACCTATCTACATACCGTTTATTAATTCACTTAAGCAACAATGGAAAAGCATGAGTGAATTAGGATCAGAAAATAGGAAGATAAATAATTATGCACTAAAAAGATAAATATGTTTGTGATAACTTGTTACTAATCGGGTAAGAAATAAGGTATGAGAGGATGTTCTGTGCTATGAATAAGTCACAGCCAAAGGGCGTTAAGTTCCTTTTTTAAGTCCGTAAAATGCTAAAAAAATAGTTCCTGACAGCAAAAGAAAATGGCAAGAGAACTCTTTTACACTAGCGCACTACTTTTGCTATGAATATGCCTACTCTGGAATTTTCCACCCTAAAAAATAAGACATTTGAAAATGCTGCCAACTAAAGGGTTGTGTATTAAGTGTAAACTTAACTTAAAAAAAAAAAACATTATCAATTTGATATGTGCCGGTATTCGGTGATGCAGTATATCACAATAATGAATATGCATGGTATTGTTATAATAATTATAAAAATCATTTTCAAAATCAAAAAAAAAAAAAATTTTCCCATTGACTGGTTAAATGCATAACTCCAAGCTGGGTTGAAGGCTTGCGCGCTCGGATGTAAACAAGCATGGATGAGAAGAGCATGGCACTACATGAAAACGCATATTCACTCTCTGACAGCAGAGGGCGCTGAACAGCCAGTTCATTCACAGCGTCAAAAACTGTGATATTTAGTCCCAATAGGCTATTGATTATAAAATACTTTATCACTCTCACATTAGTGACCCCCAGAGTCCAGGGTCACATTTTACATTTAGGGTTGTTATTATTTAACATAAGTTAATTAGTTACCATAATCTTCCAATGAAAAAATTCTTCTAAACATTCATTAATCTTAGGTATTTGAAGCTAACAGAAACTAAAGTGTTATTTATATATATTAACAGCGTAAAAACGACTTCATTTTTATTAAGTACTTAACTTATTTTTTGTTTATACTTTATGCCACTTTTGAATGTGCCCCATATGAGCCACAGTCAATAATCTGGAAATGATACTGTACTTCATTAGTCTGGCTCATATTAGAAAAACACAAACACACATACTGTAGATAAATTCTGGTGGTAGAGGGCCAGTGCTTCTGAGAGAGCATGAGATGCATCTTATCGGATCAAACAAAGAGCCAATAAGCTTAATGAATTCCGGGTGAGCTGTGAGCCAGCTATTCTCTAAAGGAAGCTGATTGAAATCAGACTGTCGTCCTGAATTATCACTTCATTTGAGGTTCACACTCAGGTAGTGAGAAAAGCTCACCCAGCACTCTAAAACTTCGGCGGGTGAGATGAGGAAACCACGGCTTCTCAAATTGTTCTGTGCTTGTGTTGTCCGCAAATAGTCTCTAGAAGCACACAACCTTATGAAACAGTATCTGCCCATGTAATTCAGGCTCTACACAGTTTATGAGGAGATATCGCTCCTCTAGACATTTCTGCCTGTCAAAAGTAGGATGAAATTTGTGCTTTCTGACGCGCTTTGGGCTAGAACAAACCAGAAGTCTCGCAAACCTTTTCTAGCAAATCAAACAGGAACAAAAAAATAAATGTAACCTGATTATGTTTATAAATATGTCCCCACCAGGAAATGGTGGAAATCATTTACACTGGCCTCCCAAAGTAAGACCTGAGCTGATTTACTGTTAAAAGCTGTCTCAGCCCGGGACAGCATTCCCAAAACAAGTTACAATCTGATTGGCTGGATTTATGCAATTTCCGTGAGTCAGGATGCTTTATCAGCCCCCTGAGAATCAAAGACAAAGCTTACAATGCACCGGGTTGCTACAGCGAGCACTTCTGAGGAAGCACTGGTTGCTGGACCATTATGTATAAAGTATTTTATTTAAATATGATGTTGCTAAAAAGAACATTATTTTGTGTATTTGGTGTAATGCAATGGGTTTATGTGTTTTAAGGTGCAAGAAACTTATTTATTTATTTATTTATTTTCCACATACTGTATATTTTTGTCTCTTCTCTAAGCCCCGCCTTCTGAAATGGGTCGATTTGTACAAAGATCATTGTTCTAAAAAAGCGAGGTGAGCTCTGATTGGCCAGCTTTCCAGTGCACTGTGATTGGTCAAATACTGTAAGCATGTTGTGGAAATGTTATGCCTTTTACCATAACATGATGCTGCATCCTGGTGCTATGACACAATGAAACACATTACAAACAAAGGCATTCGTTGATCCAGTGAAGACATAATTACTGATTATCATGACTTTTGTTGTGTTGCATCATGCCTGTGTTGGAAACACAACTTAACACTAATTTCCAGTCGTGTCCTCTTTTGGAAGCACAAAGTAGTTTGACTTTCACAACGACACACAGCGTCTCCAGAACATGGCGCCCGCAGCAACACTACAGAGAGAATAATAGCTCCGCCTTCTTTCTTTGTGGAAACATTTGGGTGGTGTTTGAGAATTTCAACCCACTCTGTGATGTCGAAAAGTGGGGGCGTGTTTAAACGAGCTGTTTTGGGGGGTTATGTTCAAGTCATAATTTTATAAAGAATATATCTTTGGTTTTAAGACTTTAGTCGTTGAAACTATACAGATCTTCTTTATGCACCAAGAGCTTGTAACACTCTAAAGAGAAAGTCAAATTTGAAATCACATCATATGAATAAATAAATAAAATGACAAAATAAATTAATTAGGGACGGTACTCGATTAAAAAAAAAAAATCTAATCAATTAGAGGCTTTGCAATTAATTAATCGAAATGAATCACATTTTAATCGCATATAAATATTTGACCTGACAACAGTGAGAAGTTGTAATAGAAAATGTTAGGCTTACATACGCCTAAGCAACAAAATATTGTTTATTAAGTCCAGCAGACCAGTGCAATATTGCCATTAAGTGTAGCAATAGGATATTTAGACACATAGTAGCCTACATTTCAGAAATTCAGGAACCCTATAGGTGGGAAGACCTTCTGTAAACAGTTTTTTTTAAGTAAAACACAATAATGTCATCAGGTGCGGGTTTTACACCGTTTGTACGACACACAGCCGTTGTTCACTGACAAGCTGCGCAGATCCATGTTCATTATCAGCGTGGATTTGCGCAGCTCGTAAGTGAACAACGGCTGTGTGTAGTATATACGGCTCAATGTGAAATCACGCACCTGATGGAATTTCCCGCTGATTACAGGACCGGCTTTACTGACAAACATATCGGCCGATCCGGATCGGTGCATCCCTACTCCGCCAAAACTCACCCAGTGAGAAATGTTCCGCGGTGCAAAAATAAGTGCGATTAAAATGCGTTAAAAAAATGTACGCGTTACTTTTGTGTAATTAATTCATCTAAGTTAACACGTTAAAGTCCCAGCCCTAAAATTAATATAAACTAAATTTTAATAGCAAATAATAATAATAATAGTAATAATCCAGTAATTGTGCGAAAATGTGTAAGTAGAAATGTAAATGTGTGTGAAAGGAATTAAAGGTGTGAGATTTTTACTGCCTCTAACTGCAGTGATATGTACTTATTGGTACATATTTTGTGTCTCGCTAAATATGCAGTGAGACCAGGTAGTAATAAAGTGTCAGTTTACATATTTAGTGGTTAATTACTTGCCAGAAGAAGCTGCAATGGCATCGTGCAACATCTTATGATCTCCAAAGGGCTAAACGAGACTGCCAGGAGCTCCTACCAAAACCACACCAAGCCAATTACCAGCTTCCTCTCCACACACACAACAGCAAAACACCTTCAAGTCACATATCACTTCATAAGTGTAGCACATTCTTGTCAAATGCTTTGTAAAAGCCCTCACCTCTGGGCTGCTTCAAAGGGAAGACGCAAGAGCAAAGCGACACGCTCCTGTCTAAAGAGAGTGACAACCAAGAAAGAACACTGTCTGATGGAGAGGGGTGTGTGTGTTAAGTTAAGAACAGCTCAGACAGGTTCATTTCATGCTTCCTGCCCTTCTTCTTCTTTGGCTGTTGTGCCAACCTGTGTCCTTCTAAAGCAAAACACACACATCTGAACATGGCACAGACACAGACGTAAGCGTTTTAACAATTAATACAAGTAATTAAAAAAATAATAATTAATCCTAAACTAGATTGTGAATACCTGTAAAAAAAAAAAATAGAGCGTATACTTTTCTGTATACTTTTCCACCAGTATTTTGAATTTTAAACTGCATTGCATGGTGTTTTAATGTTATGTCTTTAAAAATGTATGGACACTGAAAATTGTAATGAGCAGCAAGCTTTTTAATATGAATTCATTTTTACACTGTGGGTAACTAATGAATAAGTCAAAACGTGCCAGCTTTAATAGTGAATGAGGCTGATATGTTTTAGTGAATCAGATCTGTAGATCAGAACCGGTCCGATCCTGATTAGTCTAGTCTGTTCTGGTTTCTGGCATCAAATATACAACTCTGGGTATTGTTTCTGCAGCAAAGTCTGGAGATTTATAACCCCATACTGTCTGCCTGGACATTCATACACACACATATTCAATTTCTGTTTTCTATCTTTAAACTGTGTTTCAGACAGACAACATTATTAATTTGTATTGTAAAGGAAGAAAAGGCTGTAGAACAGCACAAGAACTGTCATTTTGAGACTGTGCACCATCCTTCATGTGGCGTGAGATATTCAGGCTAAGACTCCATATACCAGAGGCACTAGAGATGCCTGTAACCAAACAGAATACCAAGTGTTTACTTACGCAGTGCTTTTCTATTCTCAATGTATTCAGCTATTCACAAAGGTGGGAGTCAGACTGAGGGAGAAAGAAAGAGAGAGAGAGATGAATAAGAGATCCCTGCGGACGCTGCACTGATATTAATGAGAGCCCTGGTTATTATTGCGGCCAATTTCCTCACCCAATCAGATCGTCTGCTTGCAGAGTGCTCAGGGTTTCCCCTTGAAAGCGAGCAGTACATCACAGACCTACAGAGACTATTGGCTTTTACAGCATCAGTGACCCATCAACCTGAGGACACATACACACACACACACTAGGAGGAGTGTTTAAGGAAAGCCAGTGTGATGACGCTCTTCTGAAATCTCATTCAAATCTGCTGCACTGATGACAAACGTGACAACCAATGATGTCTGCC
The DNA here is from genome assembly GCA_034779775.1 of Enteromius afrohamiltoni. Lineage (NCBI taxonomy): Eukaryota > Metazoa > Chordata > Actinopteri > Cypriniformes > Cyprinidae > Enteromius > Enteromius afrohamiltoni. The sequence continues at coordinate 17,618,199 of JAUYWG010000055.1, read as the reverse complement.
TGACGTTTTATCTCCTCCTCTTCTCCTTATATGCTGAAATACACTCACTCCTAATAAAGTTAAACAACGTAAACGCCACTGGATATTTCCTTTTTTTAAATTTTGTTTAATATATTTTAAATAAACATTTTCTATAAAAATGCCTCATGTATTATAAAAAAAAATGAGACAAAATCACTGAAAATGTAATATAATATTGATAGAACTTATAATAATATCTTTAAGGCTAATTGACATTTAATGCAAAATTGCAAGTAAAAAAAAAATCATAATTTATTGAAAATCAAATCAAATTTGGACTTCAGCACAACTTTGGCACAAGTCAAAATTAGTTTCTCCTATGAATATATAAGTGTATTTGTAGTGCGCTTAAAATGTGCGCTTCATGTGGTTTCAAACCCATAAGACCTTCGTTAATCTTCCGAAGACAAATGAAGATATTTTTGATGATATCAAAGAGCCATCTGCCCCTCCATAGACAGCAACTCAACTGAAATTATCCCAAATCCAGAAACACAATAAAGACACAGGTCAAACAGTCCATGTGGCATCAGTGGATCACCTTGCATCATAGCAGCCTGTGTTGCTGTCTATGGAGGATGGTTCTCTTATATCATCAAAAGTAACTTCATTTGTGTTCTGAAGATGAACGAAGGTCTTATGGGTTTGAAACAACATGAGAGTGAGTAATTTTCATTTTTGGGTGAACTAACCCTTTAACACATGATAAATGTATTTCAAATGCCTTTTTTTCACTAGGGTAGTGATTGTCCTTTTTTCTTTTCAGACAATTATCTACTAAAAATTACATTTAGTCGATTAAATAGATTTTTGAAAATGCAAAGTATAAATCTAAAGGTGCACCATTTTATAAAGGTTTTGTCAGTTTTGACTCTAAATCATTGAAATGAATCCCAAGCCATTTCACGATGATGTCAAAATGAAATATTAGCCTATTTCCCGCCCACTTGTTGGTCTTTTTATGTTGATCTGAATGACAATCTTTGCCACTAGATGCCACTTTTGGAGCGTTAAAAGCTCACAAACACTGCTTTAAATGAAACTGACCAATCACTGGAGGGTTTGGAAAAATGAATCATCAAACAAATAAGGTAAAAAAAAATTTGTGCATATTTTTTGCATCCATGTCAACCTGTTGTTCGGGACTACAAAACCAATACTGAGCACCACTCATTAAACCTTGAAGCATGAGTAACTTACGCAGTCTTATGAATAGAATTACAGACTTCAGCACGCCTAGATTGTACTGACCAATCAGAAGCAAAGAGTGGAAATGCTCATTTTATAAATCTCCCTTGAAGCACACACACAGAAAGAGAGCAGCTGGCATTTTAATCGCAGGCTTGGGGAAATAAAAGTAAATCTAGTAATCAGCTTGGCAATCCTATTACATAATTACAAGTAGTATTTTATTTAACTGGTAGAATATTTATTTATTTCGTTTCAGATATCACTGGATCTAAATAAGAGTGTGTGTGTGTGTGTGTGTCTTGGCTCTGGCTTGAGTCCCACATCCATGAGGAGCTTCTGAGGTGAGGTTATGTGTTCATAATGAGATTAGTTTTTAAAAAAATGCTCCATAAACTGCAGCACATAGAGGGAGTCTCTCTCTCTCCCTCACACACACACACACACACACACACACACAGGACACAAGGTGTAAGAGCTGTAATAGAAAATAGGCCCGTAAAACACGGCTGCAGATAAAGATCAGGGCGGAGTATCAAGGTGAAGACAGATTATTAACTGCTACTACATCAATTGTACAACTCAATTAAACATCTGTCAGACTGCAGCGTCTGCACATCTTCACTTCTTTTGTCCAGGAGAACGAAATGTGAAATGTGTTTAGGCAGGATGATTTAATATTTAGCACTTCAATAATGAAGCACAGGTACAGAATCACATGAGATATAATGTAGATGTTACAAGAATCTTCACGGTTCTTTTTTTGTTTTCTTTCTGCAGTCAGAGAACGTCACAAAATCAAAGTTATCCTGGTGGGAACGAAGCATTCATTTGAGCGATCAATCATATTCTCAAATTACGCATGCCGGGCTTTCTGGAAATTTCCACACAAGCTGGTAAATCGACATGTTCTGATCTCAAGGTTAAAGGATCGTTCTCAGTTCAATAGAAGTTAAGTTCTATCGACAGCATCTGTGGCATGTTGCCGGTTAACACTGCAAATAACTTCACATCGCCTCTCAGTGTGTATAATATTGCTCTATAAAGGACATCTACAGTGGAAGACAACGCGCTGCAGTAAATGCTAAAGTGCTTTGAAAGTATAGCCTTTATAGCATTACGAGCAATCAGTAAACTTGACTATCAAGTTCTATCCAACATCTATACTCCTGTCCTGACCATGCAATCCAATAAATATTATGTAGGGATAGTGAAAAATCCACAATTATCTTCTAAACCATCGAGAATTATGAAACCAATTTTATTTTCGATCTGAAACGAGCGTACCTGCTAACCAACAGCATGCCACAGAGGCTGTTAACACAACTTGAACCCAGGTTTCAGCTTCTCCTTGGAAACATGGAAACGCAGCATTTTCTGTACAGTGTTACTGTGACATTACCAGAAAATACCTGTTAGAAGAACAAACATGAAAGATATTCTAGTAATTCACGTAAATAAAAAAAAATTATATGGGATGTTCTGCTCATTTGCCTCTTAGAAAAACACCTTCATTAATGAAAAATCATGAAATTTCAGTTTTGAATAATTGAAAAAATAAACTTTTATGTATAGATGGGATTCAATGGTGTACAGTACAAATACATTAAGCATTTAATCATAGATAACAGACACTTTAAGTTTAATATTTTAGCAGTTTTGAGGGTCTGGGACCCAACAATCCCAAATCTATAAACATGTGTGTACTAGTGTCATGAAACGGACGTGAAGCGTTCGGGTTCAAATGCAAACAATGTTTATTCATACTCCGGGTCAGGCAAACACAGTCGAGCACAGGCAAACTGAATCAGTGGAGACATAGACAGAGGCAGAAGGTCAGATACCATAAATCATTCCTAAGGGCGAGGCAAAGAGAATACCCAGGTACAGGCAAAACTTCGATAAATCCAACAGAGAACACTAGGAATGAAATCACACGGGGATGACGGAAATACACATAAACAATGATCCGTGACAACAACAAACACATGAGGGCTTTTATGCTACAGGATGCTGGAAACCATAAAATACACGTGAAGTGACTCTCAATGCAGTTCTGGAGACATTGTATGGCATGTATTTATGTCCTCATTGAGACAGCAGATGCTAAAAAAAGCGGCACGCACTAAAACTGATGTTTAAGCTTGCAATCAGGAATTTTGGTTACGTTAATTAAAATTTTGCAACTTTGACTTGATCTAACATATTTCAAGCACTCTTAATCATGATACAGAGTAACAGACATTCCCATAATGATTAAATAACTTCCGCCATTCATGTATCCTCCTTTCGGAATGTATATCTGGTGTTAGGTATCCTAAACAATTTCCTTACGCTTAACCACATAAACACCAACTCGCTGTGCTTGTGCAGTAGAGCGTTCCTAAACACCTTTACCTTGCGAGACCAATAATCTATAGCACAATCTTTGGGACTGTACAGTGCAAGCAGAGACCAAGGCATTTATAGATTCAATTAAACCCCAAATTGATTTTGTAAGTGGCCAAGCAATTAGGAGTGGATTTCAGCCTCAAATGGAGCATGGAGCACCGGTGGCTTTGATCTCAGGCAGAATTGAGCCCAAAAAACTAAGCACGCGCGACAAGACTACCGCTCGTCAGCCTTTCATGTTTTAAGTATGGGACTAATCTGTGAGAAAAAAGCCAAAGGTTCAAGCCAACTCACAACTTACGCTTCAAATATACAGAATGAGAGAACTATCAATATATAAAGAAAAAACTGATTTATTTTAAATGATTTAGATCAAATGAATGATAGAAAGAAAAGATGACAGAGTGAAAGACAGACAGAGCAGCAGAATGAAGGATGAGAATGACCGAGAGAACTGATGGATGGATGGATGGATGGATGATAATAGATGGATGGACAGACAATGAGTGAAAGTCAGACCAGCAGAATGATAGACAGAATGATTGAACGACAGTATGATGGAACGAACAATAGAACAAAAGATGGAGCGAGAGAACGATATAACAATATAACGAAAGATAGAATGATAGAAGGATAGATATATTTCCTGTTTGATTCTGCTCTGGTGCACATCCTCCTGACCCGCAAGAGAGCAGCTGAAAACAGCCAATAAGATTACAAGAGACGCTGCCACCAACATCTCCAACACCGTTTCATCCATACTTTTTCGGCTCATATTCTAGAAATCAGTGCAAAAATTGCTCTTTTACTACTTTATTTGAAAGTAAGAGGCCGTCGCCTGCAGACTCGAGACGGCCGGAGCCCAGAGCCGCTAGAATGGAGTCATCATGTGGCGCAGTCAATTCAGAATGTGTTACATTCGCTACCTTTCAAACACACTTAATTCACACACTTTAACTCCTGAGGACACGACTGCCTTCCCAAACAGACCAATAACAGCTCAGAGTCACGTCCTTAGTGGCGGTCAATCAGATCAATACCGCACGGGGCTCCGTACAGAACGCTCATTCTTCTCATCCTCACGTAATGACCTAACACCCGCTCCTCCACCGAGAGGTTCCACCTCTCCGCGCTCCCGCTGGAGGAAATTAGGCAAGCAAGCAATAGGATTTGAAAGGCTATTGTTGTCGACATGGGCTCGGTTTCAACAGAGAGACTTATTACTCAGCATTGAGGACCCTTGGAAAAGCAGCATGCTGAGAACACACACGAACAACAGGCTCAAATAAACTGACAGAAAGGCGCACAGCATTGAACATCTACGTATTAGCAGTCATGGAAGATGCTGAGGCTCTGTAAAGTGAACTTTTGGACTGTTCTTCAAACGCAGGGTCAACAGGAAGTCACACCAGACACAGAAACAGGGGTCTTTTTTCTCCATTTTAGGGCAGTTAGTAAAAGAGTCACAGGTTTTTCAAAGGAACATTAATCTCAACAAGCATAACACTAAATAAAACATTAGGCGGTAATTTGACATAAAAACACATGATGAATTCTAAACAGAACTGGAAATGGAACTGGGACGCAATCACTTGAGTTTTGTCTCGAGCAACGCAGCTTGTAATTTGGTGGCAACAGCACAGTTATCATGATGTTCAAAATCATTGGTCTATAAGGTGTTTTAAAGAAATACTTTAATAACAATAATACGTTTTTGTTAGATATTTGTGATACGTAAATCTGTAATAAACTTATTGACCTTGGTTCAGATTCCAGAAACTTAAATAAAATAAAATAATAATAATAAATTAAATATATACGTTATATTTATAAAATACTAATTCTATAATTGTATTATTTTTAAAATACTAAAAATAATAAAGAATAATTGTTGGGTTTTTACTGCTGATTTGATTTTCTATTTGATTTTATTTTGTGAGGAAAATCAACTTCCACATGCAGTGGACAGCAAGCCTCTGTCAATCTGACTGTCCATGGGCAGAGATACAAAAATGCAGAGGTGCAAAGCCCTGGAGCAATTTGCCTCACTGGAAAATAAACTACTAGGAGAGAAAGAATACACATTGTCCATATTCTACAGATATATTGGCTGAAAATGGGCAAACTTGGTTGTGCTACATACCTCTAAATCAGTAAAAAGGACAGGCTTATTAAAATATTCTGTAGCGCCACTGAGTAGTAGTGCAAAAAAGTTCAGTTTCTTCTCTAGATGCACTGGCAGAAGAATAGAATTGTTTTATTTAGAATGCAACTGCTTCTGGATAAGTTCAGGCTTCCCAACCCTATTAATAAGCAGAAAGGACAGCAAAGTGGGTAACTAACAACAGCATACATTACACAAAACCCAGATGAGGCAGGCTAAAAAAGACTTCAGTCCCTGTCAAATTAGCATATTCTCATGAACTAACAACACAATCGGATAATGAGAATATGCCACCATCATTGTCGAGTGCACTGAACAATATTGACACATAGCATCAATCAGCTCCCCCAAGAAAGCAGATGATGTTCTCTAGAGCTCTGTTACATCTGAACCAAGATCACGTAGCTTTGAAGAATGCCAGTTTCAACCAATCTTAAAGCCAGCGCGGCTGGATATGTTGATTAATATGGAAGTTGTGTTCATGCAGGCTGAGCGGAGAAACTAAATCTGACCTTGCAGGCACACTGCTTTAATCAGACATTAATTAGCAGATGAGCTCTGACGAGCTTTCCCCCTCTCGTCCTCTTGTGGGTGCTGCTCCGGCATATTGTGGGGATGAAACGAAAGCAGAAAGACGCACACACACACACACACACAGAGTGATGATATATGAGCTAGGATATAAGTGGGGCTAACAAATATTCAAGATTTATTTAACAGTCCAATAGAAATGCATTAGAACGCTGGTGGAGCGAAACATCTACTTAATGAAATTAAAATCAAATACAGATAAGCAAACAAGCAAAAAGAAACTGAGATTGCATTCATGCTGCGGCAGCCATATACATACACAGTGGGTGAAATAACAAATTAATAAGAAACGTTGATAAATGTAGTTGAAACTTAAATAATTAAAACTCAACTTCAGTAAAAAGGTAAAAAGAACAGCACTTAT
>JAUYWG010000055.1:17591391-17611380 GCA_034779775.1 Enteromius afrohamiltoni | reverse complement strand
TGTGTGTGTGTGCGTGTGCGTGTATATTTATTATGTATATATATATACATATAAGATACATACATGCAGTATATATTAAGAAAATAATTTACATTATATTAATATAATCTATTTTATATATAAACATATTTATATTCATACAATTTTTCTGGCTGTTTTGGTAACCACTAAGTAGGAAAAAAATGCTATGGGAGTCAATAGTGACCCAGAACAGCCTGGTTACAAACTTCAAAATATCTTCCTTTGTGTTCAGCAGAACAAAGAAATTCATACAGGTTTTGAACTACTTGAGGGTGAATAAATGCTGACAGAATTTTCATTTTTCTGTTCCTTTAATGAAAGTTTTTTTTTTTTAAGTTCCAGGTCAACTTTAAGGGTTTTGATCCACTTTAAATGTCGAGTAGAGTATATACTGTATATATAGACAGTGAGTGTGTGTGATATGATAATAAAACATGACTTGTTACTATATTTCAGTGCGAAAGAACTTTGTGCTGTATCTGTTTTAATGTAGGTTTAAAGCTAGGATCATCTAAAAATGATTTTCGTGAAAGATTCAGCCCCTTCGCGGTCACTCACAGTGGTTTGCACTTGTTTTTTGAACTCAAAATGAAACGGCTTAATCGACCATCGATAGCTTTAATCGATTGCATCTCGATCTTCGCTTAATCACTGACATCCCTAGTACTGACCAGTCACAACTTGATCTTTTTATATGCTCTATTATGATACTGTATATCCAGGCTTCATTAAAAAAGTATTATCATGATGATACACCGGAGAGCGTCCTGTGTGCGACATCTGCTCTCACCTGCTTCATTACAGCAACACACACATCACAGAGGGTCCTGATGGTGAACTGCTGGTGAGTTGGATCTAGCAGCTGTGTACCTGGGTCCCACTGGTACAGACCATGAGCTAATTATAGAGAATTATTGAGATTTATCTGTCTCACTCTCTCTCGCTCTCAGAGCCAACGATCTCATCAACCCTCACTTCTCAAAGTTAATCGCCAAATTGACTTTTGATTTAATTGCTCACGTGTAAGTCTCACTCAAACAAACTAATACACACTCTGTTAAACACAAATATATCTAACAGTGCAATTGATTAAGATGATATGATCATAAAACTGCAGTAAAAGTGTATTTAGATGACTTGTTTCTTCATTCAGTGAGCTGTTAATGAAATGATATGCGTGCACACATACAGTGTCCTCCAAAAGTTTAGAGATGCCCTAGGCAAAGTTGGTTTTTGAAAGATTAGCATACATCCTTATCATTTAGTGATGTCAGAGCACCGATAAAAGACTTAGAAACAACAAAATGATTAAATATATTTTGTGAAATAAAAATTGTATGAATCCAGAGCTTAGAAACAGTAAACTACTACAACTATAAAGCTATAAAATACCAGATTTATGACGTACAGAACGAACTGTGATCTCATTGGTCAGCTGTTGTGTCAATCAATCGATGAAGCTACACAGTCATTTAAAAATGGAGAGAAATTAAGATTTTAAAACAAGTCATTTATTCTCACTAAGGCTGCATTTGAACAAAAATACAGTAAAACTACGGGGGAGGGGCATCTACTCCTGTAATTAAACTGACTGTTAGGGCTGGTATTGTTCGAAACATTCAGATACTGATACCTTGAGTTTGATACCGGTTCCTGAACGATACCTTTTTCGATACCAATTTTATAAAATCAGTTTTAACAAAATGACATTATCTCAAAAAACTTTTTTTTCAGCTTGTTGACTCAAAACCTCATCTCCTGAGCCACTGCACAGAAAAAAATATTTCCAACACAATAAATGAGAGGAAATTAGTTTTAATAAAGTTTACACATCTGTTATGCTACCTTTACACTAGTGCGTTATTATTTATTCTTATAATAGCCTCATCATTTTTTCCTCTCTGAAAAAAATTGTGCAGTTACAATTTTTAAGGCATAAAACATTTGCCTTTTAATTAATGAAGATTTCATTTTATTGTTGGAAAATAAAGGGGATTTTATATAACAGTTTAAAACACTGAAGAAATCCTGTTTCAATAATTTGTGTAGTAGCTTATTATGTACATTCCACTGAACAATAGTCATATATTTCTGCTGCCGTGTCCAAACAGAACTTTTATTTTGACGGCCTGCCATGAATACCTTTACAGTACTGCGTGTACATGATATGACGATAGATTTACTCAAATGCTCTTGAAGTAACCCTCGGAGCAGTCCTGGAGATGTTCTTCATGTAGCCTACTGTGTTTATGTCCTCATTTAGTGAGACGCAAGGCGGAAGTGTCACGCGCAGGTCAGTATGCTAGTAAACACAACCACACATTGACACAGAGACACGCAGAATTCAGTTTTTTGTGGTTAAATACTGACAAATATAATTGAAAGCCGGAGTGTGCTCACTCGTGTGCGGTGCGTGTATGTGTGTGTGTTTGTGTGGTGGAACTGCGCCGTGCACGATAAAGAAAGCGCAACTTAATGTAGACACAGAAATGACTCACAGTTGTTTGATAGAAAAACCTTAAGGCTATTTCACACACTTCTGGTCAAACACACTGGCTAGGGCTGCAGTTTTATTGGCTCACTGACGTTGATGAGATTAACCCCTTTTGGGTACCCAACGACGACACTCGCATCGAGGCAATTTGGTCGGTACCTAAAAAGTATCAAACTCAATACCCATCCCCACTCTCTGTACTGCTCATATATTGCCGTTGTAATTGTAAGTAATTTAAAACAAATCATTATTTCTTGTCATTCTAAGACTTCGTAAAGATAAGGAATTACATTGTCATTGTCTAATTCTTTGTTAGTAAACTTTTGGAGGACGCTGTATATCACACAGTCTGCTTCAGCTCATACCGGGTCACTCAGGTCACAATCTGGCAAGATACAATAGCACAAAAACACAGGAATAATTCTTATATGCACCAGCTCCAGATGCTGGAGAAGGATGTCATTGGAAAATATGGAAATGAGTGAAGCTGGTTATAACACTGTTAAGGTCAGTAGTAGCAGGGTCAGATTCACTTAGCCTTTTAATTCATTCTTCACATCCCCAGGCACACACACACACACACACACAGCTCGTACTGTAAGTGGTGTTGGTAGGATTTGTAACAGCACCATGCGGCCGGAGGTGCCCAGACACACTGACACACTAATGAACTCTGCCGCTGACCAATAAATCAACTTCTCACCCACAGCTGAACAACTTCTCATGTCAGATTCAAGGCCTCCAGGCACATGTAAGGATATAATGAGGTGAAGAATGCAGCAATAAGGCTAGAAAATACTCAGCTGTCTGTCTAAATGACTTAAGAGTGCACTAATTTGTACATAACAGAGCTATCGCACTGATATAACAGCACTTGCTTAACTATTACCATATTTATGGTTAGGTATGCTTTAAAAATATATATTCACAAATTCAGAGAAACTGAGCATTACATGAGTTGCTCAGCAATGGATGCTCTGATAAAAAACATCACAATAATCCACAAGTAAGCCACCAACAACTAAAATCTTGTGAAGCGAAAAGCTGCATGTCTGTAAGAAAACAAACACTTCATTAAAGTGTTTTAAATTAAATAGGAGGTTTGGAAATGGTATTTATGAAAACATAACCCATAGTAATGCTTTTTTTTTAAAAAAAAAAAAAGTACATTCCCCATCATCCTCTGAAAACAATCAACAGACATATTTATGTAGAACTGTTTTCACTTGATGTGCATACTGTATTTTTAAATTGAGAAAGCAATATGTGTGTGTGAGGACTCCAATTTCAAGTTAAAGGTCTTGATGTATTTGTTTCTTTCGGATACACAGCTTTTCACTTCAGACATTCATTTAAGGCCTGGATTCATGTGGATTATTGAAATATTTTTAGCATCTGTTTGGACTCTCACTGCAAAAAAATTGCTGTGATTTTAACAGTAAAAAACTGGGAAAAAAACTCTTAAAATTTACAGGGAAAACCCGTAAACTAACATTCCCCGAATCCCCTGCATTAAGTTTCAAATTTGAAATTTTCAAAGTTTCTTAGTTTTTTCTTATCAGTGATGTTTATTTGGGTTGTGTGAGGGTCATAATGAGTCTCATCATGATGGGGTTTAGTGTTTGTGTGTTTGAGCTCCTTCTATATATATATATTCATGTTTAAAAGCTGCTTGTGATTGGCTTTGGTTCATCATGTGACTTTCTCATCATCACCTGCATTTGGTGCTTATCAGTGTACTTCAAAGCTACAAAACAGATTTCAGTACTTTAATAGCTTGGTTTATTAACATTGTATCAGTTCGCAAAATTACGGTATTTAACTTTAAATTTAGCTTAAAACCGTAAAACCTAAAACGCTCTTACCGTATTTTTTACGGCAACATTCCAGCAACCACAGCTGCTGTAAATTTTACAGATTTTTATTTTACAGGGTAGGTGATCAAGTGATGCTAAATTTCCCGAAATCTATTTTGATGAAGAAACATCTACATCTTCAGTGACCTCATTTCAGCTCATTTTCATTTCATCACCATTCATCACAGTCTCCATTCAAACAGTATTATACATTATTTCAGTCTTAAAAGTTCTATAAAACAGATGTTTGTACGTAAAAAAAGTAAAAAAAGAGTGCCATTTGAAACTAGCCTAATAACATGTTCCAGAATGATTTATTACTTCCGATGTGCCATTCAAAATCAAACTGACAGCAACATCATCACATTTTCTCGGACTGGTGTACAATATAAAATATAAAATGCTTTGTAAACATGTGCTTGCATTACAATTTGACCCTAGCAACAACCCAGAACACCTTAGCAACCTCGATGTAATGTGCTTAAAATCACTCTGAAGACAGACAATATATTAACTTTTAATATTCATGCCAAGAAATGGTATAAGACTCAAAAAAACAGTAACACCACGGTACGGTTTGGCACTTTTAGTGATTATTTATTTCCCTCAGTGTGAAATAAATTCTAGTTTCTAACTTAGCCCTCTTTTTGACTTTATGGTTATGGCTGTTTTCCATCTCATCTTACATGCTTATGAGTTAACAAAGTGCCTGATCATCACCACTACCATACGCTCTGTCATAAACAAACACCCGTCTCTCTCACCTCTCAATGAGCACTGACAGGAAAAGCTAAAAAACACAATTAGTGCTGAAGAGCGACTAGCAGCTCTATTATGCAGAAATGCTAATCCATCTCCCACCGAGGCGGCCGTGTTGGAACAATTAACGAGTGGAGGGTGTAATTCCTGTGTTTGATATTGAGATTTCGCAGAGGAGGGACTTTAATCAAGATCAATTGCTTCAAAGCAATCAAGCATTTGCCTTGTTTTGTCCGAACGTTTCACTCCTTGGCTCTCTAGGGATTTTCTCAGGGAAAAGAAAGAGTAATTGTTCCTTTCTTCTTCCTTTACTAACACTCTAACCAGTTCAAATGTACAGTAAAGATTTAGCCTTAGCTGAAACTGTACAAATTAGCAAGCTAAAAATAGTATAAGTACAAGTGATAGTATAAGTTATTCAACCAACCCCACAGGAAATAAAAAATCATTACTTGATATTTACTTGATATATACATCACCTACAAAGTGCCCCTATCATGCCTTTTCACATATGATCATTCATGCAGTGTGTCTGCAAAGTTGTGATGCCGACAGTGCACGATAAATGAAGTTATTGTCTATCAAAAAAATGAAATGTATCTTTAACGCATGAATTTTGAATTAGCAGATCTTATCTAATTAATTCACTGTACACACTAACCATATAAATATGCACACACACGTAGTGTGTCCATGTGTTCTGGGGTGTCTCTCTCTCTTCATAGGTGTAATGGTGTTTGTACTGTACAGACTGTATGTGGTGTTGTCCTACACTGACCCTACACCTAAACCTACCCCTTACAGGAAACACTACACACTTTTACATTCTCAACACACTTCATTCTGTGTGATTTAGAAGCTTGTTTCCTCATGAGGACCTAAGAAATGTCCCCACAAGGTCAACATTTACTGCTATTCCTATCTTTGTGGAGACAATTGGTCCCCATAAGGTGATAAACACCAGATGCACACACACACACACACAAAGGGCTAACTAGGTAAGGGAAAACTTCCCATTTTTAAAATGATTTTTTAGTACCTTAAAATAAATTAAAATAAATGAATACATTTGCAAGTTTTTTTTTATTTTTACTTTTATTCAATTTATATATATATATATATATATGTAAGAAACTTGACATGTATTTTATATATTTTAATTTCAAGGTACTAAAATTAATTATACAATTTAAATGTTAAAACATTTTCCTCTGAGATGTTTGCATGGAAAAAAAATGATGTACCTACAGTCTGCAGGTATTTAAGACCAAAACCAGGTCTAAGCATCCCAGACACAGACAGCAGTAAGTAAAAATGGTCAGTGGATAATGAGTGCTGAAATCACTCCCCTGGGCCGGTTGAAGTCTATGCAGAAGTCTGCTCGTGACACATCCACGACACTCAGTGTTACAGGGCATAACATTAAAATCACTTCCAGCCGTGCACAGGTTCAGACCTGACACAGAGCGAAGGCCAGTTATAGATCCAGATCTGGCACAAATCATGAGTTTGCACCTGTGCACCCTCCCTGAGGACCGTTTGCTCGGACGGGGCTTTTAACTCAGTCTTTAGAGGAGTCTGCTCAGTTATTAAACCTTTCTGATTTCCTCCAGCACTCCATCTTCATGCTTTTCCAAAGGGTTACAGTAAAGAAAGGGTGCTATTAAGTCTAGTGCATGTTAAATTACTCATGCATTTACTCTCTCTCTAAATATATCTCTATATGCATTATATTTTGCAGATAATTCATGTTTACCATCACGGGAATTAGAAAAAAATGGAACAAAAAAATGATCAGATTAAAAGATTAATATATTAAATATCACCTTTAAAATCTAATAGCATTCAACGTGTCTTCAACTGTATTTTTAAATAAATGCGGCCTTTGTGAATATAAGAGATTGCTTGGGGAAAAACATGATTTAATTCAGCAAGGATGCATCTATTAATCAGAAATGACAGTAAAGACATTTATAATGTAATAATCTCAAATAAATACTGTTCATCAAAGGATTCTAAAAATGCATTATGGTTTTTAACACTGATAATAACAAAAAAATGTTTCTTGATTAAGAGATTTGCAAATTAGAATGATTTCTGAAGAACCATGTGTCCTTTATGTTATGCCCTAAAATAATGTGATGGCTTGAATTTTATGCATGAAATAAATGAAGCATAAAACCATTTGAGAGACAAAAACAATTGTTCACTTCACTTGTGTGAAAATATAATTTTAGGAATGTCTCCAAAAGGAGTTATCATCAAGTTTAGTTCACTTCTGGCTACAAAACTGTGCCTAAAAACTGGTTAGGTACGCACACACACACACACACACACACACACACACACACACAATGACAGACAACCCCATTTCCCTCTCTCACTCACTGTTTCTCTTTCTATCTCTCTTTTTCCTATTACGAAGGCTGGACTTTGGTACAGTTGTTTAATTTAAATGCCATACAGTCATGTTGAGATGGATGGCAGTAATACCACTGATAATGACTTTGATAATGAAACACTCTTAATCTGAAAGAGACAGAGAACTTGTGTGTTTTTGAAGAGCGACACCAACCAGCAGCTCATTGGCCGAGCCAAGCGTGAATATGTTTACAGTATATTCTGCGTATGGAGCATCTCCCGGACTCCTGGACTTATGTGTATTGAAAGGTATCATGAAACGACCACAGAGAGAGAGGAGAGCGGTCACATCGCTCAGTCCTAACGTGCTTAGAGAGCCATGCATTCATTAACGTCTAAAACAGCAGAAAGACTATTCTCAGCTTACCGAATCAATTTATTTCTGTTCCATTTATTAGCATTAAGTTACACAACTGAACAGGCAGGACAAAGCCATTTTCTCCTGGCATAACCTGTCCCCAAAAGGAACAGAAGAGGAACAATAAAGCAGAGAACATAAATAGCTCAGTTCCGAAATCCAAGGCGCCCAATGCATTATTGGTTTTGAATGTTTTGCATGAATACTGTCGTTTCATCTAGGATTGATCTATAATACAATATGGAAATAAAACATAGTATGAAGTGCCTTGTGAGTCTCCAGGCTCTTCTGTGATTGATGGCTTCCTGACCAATAAGCATCAGCCTCCTGTGGCCTCCATCAGCGAGATTCAGAGGTTGTGAAGTAGGTCATGTTTTCCTGACGCGTCCAGTGGCATTTCTATGGTGACGGCTTGTTAGAAAGGGCTGTCAGGCTGGTGTGACGCAGCCCCGCTCCACCACTGAGCGCTGTCTTGCCCCATTTAATGCTCGTTCTCTCAGTTTAACGCTGATGACACGCAAACTCTCCCATGGCAACCAATTTAGACGCCTCGAAAGAATCCATTTATCAATTAATAATGCCTAATACTTGACGGAAGGACACCAAGTGTTTGAAATCCGGCTTGATGCGAGGCGCTAATGAACGTAGAAAGTCTTTCCACAAAGAAAGACACATGCCACAAAATGAATGCGATGAATCGGTTTATCTTATAGTTTTGCCATCATTTCTGCAAAAATGTCATTACAAGGATGTTCTGTGGAACGCAAAATAAAATAAATCAAATAAAATATGTCATTTCATTTCATTCAAATATTCACACACATCCAATAGTATTTCTATAGTTATGGCTTGTTAGAAAAGGAAAACTTTAAATAAAATGTAAAAGAAAAATACGCTAATTTAAAAAAATATATATTTTTAGTACCTTAAAATCAATAAGAACAAATTAATAAATTGCATTCATTCAGAAAACTTGCTATTTATTTTCATTTTAAGGTACTACAATTAATTAAAATTAAAATGAAATAAAATAAATGACAAATATTACAAACAATATTACAATATACAATTTAGATAAAAATCATATTTAAAAAGCATATTGCAAAATATCTTTCTATATTGATTTTTCACAAGAATTATATTTTTATGAATTACACATTTTATCTTCTGTGTTCAGAAAATAATTTTCTGTCTGAATATCAGGTTCTTATATTGTATAAATGCAATATAATTAATGGTAAAAAAAAAGCGATCATAAATTCTTAAATGCCGCTTCTATTTCACATGATTCTGAAGTTACACACAGAAAGTGCAATACATTCGCTGAAACTGGGTGTTTAAAATTGGCTTCCTTCTTTATTAGTCATGTGTTAGAAGAAGCTCCACTTAACACCAACAAAGTTCAATTAAATTTAATAAACACCTGCATGCACACAAACACACACATGCATGCTTGAACACACAAATCACAAATGACTGTGTGTGAGCGTGTGTTCAAAAAAAGCCAAAGTGAGAGTGAAAATATTATCACATACCTTCTGCTGGACTCAGGATGAGTGCACTAAAAAGGTTTGACATCAGCATGTGTCCGTGTGCAACCTGAGACTGCAGTACAGGTGAGAAGCACAGCGTGCTCACGTTCCCTGAGTACATTAATGGAGCTAATAGGATCACGCTTACCATCTGTTCTCTGTAGCATGATGCACACTATAAATAGCACTTCAGCGGCAGGAAACTACGGGATAGCCCAGGTACTTCCGGGGTCAGGGCCGATAAAAGGTGAGCCAAAGTAGACTAATTAAACAGCATCTACTAGCAGCGTGCCTACAGACGCAGTGGCTTGACACTTCATGAAACCCAGTGGAATGTATAACCAAATGCCAAAAAAAAGTGCAAGCGTATTTGATTTTATGCATTGGGAGTACAACAGATATGGATCAAAACAGACAGTCACAATAATAATAATTTAATAATAGTAATAATAATAAATAATCAATGCATTAATGTAAATAATGTATTTTTGTAAATGTTAATTAATTTAATTAAATGCAGTTTTGCTAAACTAAAAAAAAATTGCAATGCATTCAAAAAATAAAATAAAATAAAAAGTTTGGCTAAACTACATTTAAAAAATGCAATGCATTCAATGCATTAATCAATGATTAATATACAAAAAAAATAATAATAAACTAATTAAATTAAATATTGAATTGCATTGCCTTCAAATAAAAATTCTAATGATCAATAAACATGACAACAACATCAATAAAAATGCCTCCCTATGTGAATTAAAAAAAAAACTGAACTAAATTAAATGAAATTAAATAATGAAACAAAATTAAATACAGTCCAGATTAATGTGCACCAAAACAATTGCTCAGAATAAAACTAAGAACATGCATTTAAATGAAATAGATTCCATTCTTATGTTATGTTAAGTGTGAAGATGTGGGTGAAAGCAGAGCTGTAAATTATCTTTGGCACATACTCAATATTTTCTGTAGCAAGTCATTGCTGGCCATTTCTTAGATGTGGATGTGTCTGTAAAGCAGCTCTGGGCCGTTCTGGGTAATTACCGGAGCTCAGACAGGTTAGGCTATCCTCCAATAGTTTTGACCTAGAGCCAGCAGCATTGCATTTAAATCATAATTCAAATGATCGAATAAAAAATTGTCCCTCCATGTGATTTCCATGCAAGCCATCTTGTGTTTAACAGCTTAGAAAGAGAGAAGAGAATCACAATGTGTCTCAGTGTTTAACAGACGGGCCGTGCAAATCTCAATCAGAGTGCAGTGACTGCATCAAGATAAATAATTCACAGCCAAAAGAAGCCCCTTCTCTACACTGTCCCATCACTCTCTCTCACAACTTCTGCGTGTCTGTCTACTCCTCCAAAGAGCTCATCACAAACTCACTCTCACACTGTGATCTACACAGCTGTCAAGAACCTCAGTCCACAGTCCACCAGACACTACTGAGGATCTCCGTCACTGTAAACAAGCGCAAAAGATACTTCTCTGCAATCTGCAAATGGACAGTAAAGGTAGAATTTTTACTAGATATCGTGTTCCCAATCTATACACCGCTATAGACAGATGAACGCAACAGGGGTAGAGAGGAGTTCAAGGTTTGCTGCGTAATATTTACAGATACTAGTCCAGTGTAATGAGCCCCCTTTGATTTCTTCATTCAAAAATTTCTTACAAAATTCCTGGTTAAACTGAATTCTGTTTTGTAAGTGGTTTTCGCGATAAAAAAAGTTTATAACTCGAAATTCTAAGAAAAAAAGTCTTAATTAAATCTGAGATAAAAAGTCGCAATAATATTTTTTTCCCCGTACTTTCCAGAATGTTATTGTTTTAACCATTAAATTATTCACACATCTGATTTTCCTCTCTACCCCTGTTGTGTTTACCTGAAAAAGTAGACATGACATAAAAAGTCACAATAACCTTTTTTTTGTTTATTCAGTGGTGGAAATGGGTTTCCATAGGAATGCAATTTTTCCTTTTTCTTCTGAATTACAGAGAAAAAAAAAACACGCATAGGAACATGCCAGCACCACTCCATGGAGGATTCATAAGTTCCACCTCGCTCTGAGACGTCACTGACCACTAGAGGGAATAAACGAGGCCATCATGGTGAGTTGTCTTGACTTGACAGGAGATTACAATGACTGTAGTAGCCTGTACCAACAGCTGTCATCTGTTTAACTGCTGGTTAAACAATAAAAAACACAGAATTGCTGAAATTTTTGCAGATTTATTAAAAAAGAAAAACTGAAATATCTCATGGTCATAAGTATTCAGACCCTTTGCTCAGTATTTAGTAGAAGCATCCTTTTGATGGAATACAGTCATGAATCTTTTTAGGAAAGATGCAACAAGTTTTTCATACCTGGATTTGGGGATCCTCTACCACTCCTCCTTGCAGATCCTCTCCAGTTCATTCAAGAACAGTCACAGAGTTATTTTAGCCGTGTGCTTAGGGACATTGTCTTGTTGGAAGGTAAACCTTTGACCCAGTCTCATCAGACCAGAGACTCTTATTTCTCACCATCTTGGAGTCCCTCAGGTGTTTTTCTTAGCAAACTCTAGCAAAGGCTTCTGTCAGGTCACTCTCCCATAAAGCCCCGACTAGAGGAGGGTCGACTTTCTCCAACACTCTCCCATCTCCCGACTGCATCTCTGGAGCTCATCCAGTGATCTTTGGGTTCTTCTTTACCTCTCTCACCAAGGCTCTTCTCCCCCGATAGCTCAGTTTGCTCTAGGAAGGGTTCTGGTCGCCCCAAACGTCTTCCATTTAAGGATTATGGAGGCCACTGTGCTCTTAGGAACCTTAAGTGTAGCAGAAATGTTTTTGTAACCTTGGTCAGATCTGTGCCTTGCCACAATTCTGTCTCTGAGCTCTTCAGGCAGTTCCTTTGACCTCATGATGCTCATTTGCTCTGACATGCATTGTGAGCTGTAAGGTCTTATATAGACAGGTGTGTGGCTGTCCTGATCAAGTTCAATCAGTATAATCAAACACAGCTGGACTCAAATGAAGGTGTAGAACCATCTCAGAAGATAATCAGAAGAAATGGACAGCACCTGAGTTAAATATATGAGTGTCACAACAAAGGGTCTGAATACTTATGACCATGTGATATTTCAGTTCTTCTTTTTTAATAAATCTGCAAAAATGTCAACAATTCTGTGTTTTTCTCTCAATATGGGGTGCTGTGTGTACATTAATGAGGGAAAAATGAACTTTAATGTTTTTGGCAAATGGCTGCAATATAACAAAGTGAAAAATTTCAGGAACTTTATTAATTTATTAATTGACACAGTAATTCCCAAATATAATTAGTAGTTGATGTAGCTATATATGACAGAAATGTACAGTAAAAATCAGCAAATGACGTAATCAAACAGACAGTGAACGCTATTAAAAGCAATGATTTTATGTTGGTATTAAACTTATGCCCAATCAGCAGAACAATTATATAACTGACCCTGTGCTATTAAACCCAGCAGCTGCCATGACATGTGACCTTTATCTCTATATAGAAAGAGACAACGAAAGGAAGTTAGCGAGTAATTGTAGAAAAAAAAAAGGAAGAGAAGCCTTATTAAAACCTCAGAGAGAAAGAGACGCACAGAGAATATGATATAAAATGAGTGACTGGACACTAGACAGAGAGAGAAAATGGCAAAAGAACACAAGAGAGAAGAGTGAAGATGGAAATAATGGGTTGAGCAAAGAATTATCCCTCCATAATATTCAGTCTGTTTGTGTCAAACACACAAATATACACGCAGCAATATTCATCATCCATACTGCACACCGTCTACAGAGGAGGAAATTAAATTTTCCACAAAAAAACATAAGCAGTAAATTGTGATAGATTTGAATGATGATTAACATGATTTATTTATTAATAACATTTCTAAATGATGGTGTGACAATGAAGACTAGACATAATGATGGTAAAAAGTCAGCTTTGTGTCACAGGAATAAATTATATTTTAAAATATATTAAAATTGAAAGTAGCTTATTTTAAATTGTAATAATATTTCATAAGATTAAAGATTTTACTGTAGTTTTAAAGAAGATAAATGCATCCTTCAGCATGTGTGTTCCCCGTGTTGCCTTTGTTTGTTTTTGTTTTTCACTCCGCCAACAAAATTCATGGCGAAACCAGAAAAGCCAATTAGAGGAGCGGATGTGTGTGTATATATAGTGTGCAGTTTAGTGACTGAAAAAAAAAGAGAAAAAAGTCTGGGATCTTTGGGTCACGTTTCCCTCGAGAAGTAGTGCTTGTGGATGGATGTTGTGGAGTAGACTTCTGGGGAAAGGTGGAAGAGTGAGTGCTACCCGTTTAGCCTGTGCCTTGGCAGTTTGAGAGTATGAACGTCTCGTTGGCACTCGTGGGATTAAACAGGAGCTTTGCACTAAACTTTGGCGATCTTGGAGTCGAGAAAAGGAGCCGAAATCGACCAAAGGTCCAAAGTTAAAATCTTGCTGTTTGGCTATCTTTTCCCTATTTTTTGTAGTGAGATAACTTAGAGACCTGTTATATGCTGTGAACGGTCAATTATTTGCACACCTCATTAAATGCAAAAGAAAGAGTTATTTAATTCTACCAATGCTTTGTCTTTGGTGAAATGTGTTTTTTTGTTTTTTCCTTTATTCTTTGCTGTATGTAACGGATGGTGTTTTGTTTGTGCTATCCGGGATGATTGAAATAAATTTGTGACAAGCAAATACTTGTCTGGTCGAGGTTTCCCGTTAAATGAAGTAAAGTTCAAGAGCTGACAATGCTAACAGATATATGTGGTGTAGCGGTTCAGATACAGCGTCAGCACACTTCTAACTATTTTAGGCAGCCACCATTACAAGCATAGGAGAGTTTTATATATATATATATATATATATATATATATATGTATATATATAGAATAGAATAGATGATTATTTTTATTTTGTTAAAACAAAATTTAATAGAAAATTTTCTTATACATATTTTACAGACAGGTACAGTATTTATATTTATATTTATTAGTATTTCATTTATATAATTTGTTTTTATTGTAAAAGATATTTAAGTATGGTTTTTGAAAAAATTGTTTTTTGTTAAAAATATTACTAAAATATCAATCATTTTCCTCATACAATATAAAATTGTTTTTAATATTAATCGTTTAAATATTAAACGGAAGAAAATACATATGCATTGTACATGAGTTATGATCATCTTTAGCAAATTATGGCTCAAATACCTGAAGTGGAAGCAACACAACAGGTTTTACAGGATTCAGATTTTTGATTTTCATAACCTCTATTCAAGGAGGTACAGTTGTGTTCCCTTTGACCTGTTTGACGAACCGATGCACCAAGTCTCATTCCGAGCACTTAAACAAGGGTTTAACCACACTTAAATTCTAATTAACTAGTTTTCAGCAGTGCATCAATGGCTCTTAATACTAATATGATGTGTTGTGTTGTTTCAGGAAGAACTTCAGGAAGAAGCTTAGTTTGCTGTTAGCTTCTCTCTGGCTGCTTAACACATTAAGGTGTAAATGACGGTCCTGAAGGGCGTTCTGTTCTTCAGTTATCTATTGCAACAATTCTGTTGACACCATCCTGATTATATCGTTTTCAGCAGAACTGGGCTCAGCGCACAGAAAATAACATTACAGAGGAGTTTGGGCGTCCTCACTTGTTTCTGCAAAATGAAGAGACAGCAGAAAAGTGCAGTGAGGGAGGAAGAGGAGGACAAGAGTGAGATGATGATGGAAAAGATCAGTAGATTGCGAGATAGTGTAGCTTTCAAGGCTTCAAGCTATTTTATTTATTTCCTTTTTCTTGCTGGCTCAGTCAAAACAAAAACAAAAAACAACAATTAAACATTTAGTTTAAAATAATAATAATACAGTTATTTATCATTTTAAAATGTTTAAAAAGGGGTAGCTATAAAAACATTTAATACTATACTTGCAAAATATTAATATTATTATATTATATATTTTAATGTATTTATAAATATATATATTTTTTCTGTTATACAGCTGCATTGTAACGTCACAACATATAAATAATAATTCACGCTGATGCTAAAAAAACTTTCAATCCATTCAAAGTGATGGTTCTAAAATCACAATGTTTTTTTTAATTTGTAATAAAAAAAAAAAAATAAAAATAATAATACCTCAATAAAAGTGGCACAAAATGCTCGCTGCAGTACTGAACACACATAAAAAAAAATTAAAAAAAAAGAAAGAAAGAAAGACAAGGCAGAACTCAGCACAGCGTGTAAGACCCAGAGAGGATTTCATGAGCACTGATCAGTGAGGCAAAGCACCTCGGTTCAGAGTTTGAGCAGAGATGAAGGATGTTGTTCAGCACAGACTGTACTAGTGACTACTGTCAACCCTTTGATGAGAAATCATACGACAGCTGATGACGGTAGCGCACATAAAAGACCAGTTTATAATGATTTGCTCTTCCAGGCTTCTGTAATCCTGGATCCCAACCAAAGTCAAATAGACAATAGCCTCCTCAAAGTATATCACGTTAAACAATGCTTTCTAAAGCCATATCGTCATAAATGTTAACTGTCAAAACTAACCAGCAACAAATTAAAAATGACGACCCATGTGGTGTCGAAGCTGCGATGTGGAGGTATTATCTGAGGATCAAGAATCATAAAGCACTGATATATTTCCTACTGCACGGGGAGTATTTGGAGAGACACAGAGCAAGTTCCTCAGATTGTCCCGTAATCTTAGGACAATCCTGGGTTTAACTGCAGAATCCTCTGCGGCCATGGCGTTGAATGGGTTACGGACTTACAGTGCCACCTGCAAACTTTTACACACATTCACCGAGAGAGTCAGTAATCAGACTGAACACCATCCTCTGAGCTCCGTCCCAGCAGAAGCCTCTCTAGTTATCGACCCACGCAGCACACATATGATTGAACCAGAGCATGCCCCTCAGTGTATGCCGTCTCCTAGAAGTCTGTTTTCCAGTCATACTCCACTGGAGAGACTGATTTTGATTGACTATTTCATTTATTGTCAGACAGTTACAGCTCTAGTCTTCTGAGATGCATTGTTGTAAACTGGTTAGAGTAAGACGTGTCTGGGAAGAAGCTAGAAACCTTTAGATCCATTGGTTATAATAATAAAATGTATAATATTGAATAAAACGAAAAATATACATTTATCACGTGTGGGGTTTTATAGATTAACTTAATGCACTTTTATACTTTGATATTCATTTTAAATATTCAAAAAACTGTATGCAGTTATCATAACACATACAGTAATTTATACATTAATATACTGTTAAATAAATGCATAATACATAAAAGTTTTACATTTATTAAGTACAATAACTACATGTTTTAGTGTATATAGTGTGTGTGTACAGTATCTTAAGCCACTAGCATTTTCAGCAACAAAAACTTTTTAAGTGAGTTATTTCTATCTTTTGTGGCGGCGTGTCCGTTGGAAATATCAGTTTACATTTCCAAACATTATTTTAGTCATTAATTGGAATAATGCAGTGAGGTTATTGTCTGCTCAAGGAGTCTGCCAGTGTATTTGGATACTAGGAATTTGAACATACTGCTCGCCTCGCATACTGTTTTTCGTGCTTTAGACGAGACGAGAGAGCAGTGCATTTATTGATTTGTTTACACACATCTAATATAACATGTGATTTATTTCCCAGCTGATATGATTATCCGACATTTTTGTAACTCGTGTTTTTAATGTAAACTTGTGCATGAATGAGATCTTCGTTCAGTCAGACACTTTCTGTCCCATGTGCACAACCTTATATTAGAAGTTTAAACTAGCATGGTTTGATTTCAGCATAATAAACATGTGTTTGGCTGGTACCTGCTGAAATGGCACAGCTCTATTCTGGAAAAGGGGGCGGGGAACAAAAGCTCATTTGCATTTAAAAAGACAGGCACGAAAAATCGGACATTTCCCAACTGATATAATAAATGATCTGTGGGGCATTTTGAGCTGAAACTTCACAGACACATTCTGGGGACACCAGAGACTTATATTACATATAATTGTATTTTAAGGGGCATGATATGTCTCCTTTAAGAGATTTGAAATGTAGTTAAATATTTTCCTGGCTAGCTCAATGTTTTTCCAGCAAAATAAAGGATTTTTAGCAATTAATATTTAATGTATATATAATGTTTGTATGTTTAATATGTATATATTTATTATGTTTTCACCTGCTTATAGAGCAATTAGGAAGGTAGGACTCCCACTCTCTGACCTGCTTGGTCAAATAGAAAAGTTAACCCAGTCTCATTTTGATGTTAATTTCATTTATTTGCTCTTTTTTCTTCTTCTCATTGTACAGTGTGAAATAGACGAGTTCAGTGTGGCAAAGGCTCTATCAGTCTTATTAGTCACAGCTGAAGCTATTTCAGTTATAGCGAGACCACCCAGAGCGCACAACCCAAGGCTGACTTTTGACAACCAAAAGCAGCCCAGTATTATTTCAAAATACAGTTCGCTCTTTCCTCTCATTCTAGCGTCACATGCTGTGCACAAATCAGCCCGTCTCAATCACGCTCAACCATTTTCTCACTATATAAATGACTGCGTGTGCATATTACTCACGCTAAACACCGCATGAATAAACTGACGTCATCAGAAAGAAATATGGCCACCGTCGTTTTGTTGTCATTTTGATCCTTCACACTCAATGTGAAAGAACAAGAAAGATGAATTAACAAAAGACTAATACATTATTCCGCGATGAAAATGAAAGGGAGAAAGAGATATCAGTACAAAAGAGGAGGAAAAAATATTCTAAAAGACAGAAACGTTGCACTCAGTGAACCGTGAAGACTGATATTTTTGCAGAAAACACTAGATTACACTATACAAATAATTATTGTCTGTCGCTTTGACATACTAGGTGTACATTTTTACGTCATGCTCTATTTTTATCCTTCAGTAAAAGGTATAGTTCACCCAAAAATGAAAATGTGATGTTTATCTGCTGACCCTCAGGGCAGCCAAGATGTAGGTGACTTTGTTTCTTCAGTAGAGCACAAATGAAGATTTTTAACTCAAATCGTTGCAGTCTGTCAGTCAAATGTTACAAAGCTCTGAGAGCCACAATCTCTGACTGTCCTGATCTCATTCACAACATCCGGCACGTGACGTGTCAACGTTCTCTGGAACATATACCTTACACAACAGCTTAACAACTACCTTACTAATTATTAAGCAGCAAATTAGGATTTTACTGAGGGAAAATAAGTTAATAGTTCCCTAGTCTAGAGTGTTACCATTTATTCCACTTCAAAATCATCACAGTATCTTCTGATCAGCGTGAAGTAACTCGTCCTGACCGATGACTATGTCTTCTTGTGTTCATTTTTGGGCACATTATGGCAGCAGATCTTCAGATTTTGGTCTGCGAGGACACTTTGTATGAGGTTAGATTAATCATTCATGATGATTAATCTGATCTAATAATTTACACATTTGCTTTAGGGAGACGAGACTGTATTACAGCAGCGTGACGCCTCATGAGAATTAATTTGACGTTTCTGTGTGTGGTACATCAGAAAGAGAGAGCAAAGTTTGGTGACTCATCACCTGCAAATATATTATTCAAAGAATGAGCCATCAGTCCAGGTAGAGTACTACAACCTTAATGTGATCAAAGATTCATGCTCATTTAGTATTACTAAATACTAAAACTCTTGCACACTTCATAGCAGCAAAAATCACACTTACAGTGAGAATGGTCAAAATTGGATCACAATACAGGAAGTACAAATATTTACTTATTTATTGTACACTGCTCAAAAAAATAAGGAGAACACTAAAATAACATTCTAGATCTGAAAGAATTAAATATTCTTATTAAATACTTTGTTCTTTACATGGTTGAATGTGCTGACAACAAATCACACAAAAATTATCAAAGGAAATCTAGTGGAAGTGGAAGAACACACTACAGACTGATCCAACTTTAATGTGATGTTCTTAAAACAAGTCAGAATGAGTCTCAGTAGTGTGTGTGACCTTCACGTGCCTGTATGACCTCCCTACAACACCTGGGCATGCTCCAGATGAGGTGGAGGATGGTCTCCTGACGGATCTCCTCCCAGACCTGGACTAAAGCATCCACCAACTCCTGAACAGTCTGTGGTGTAACGTGGCGTTGGTGGATGGAGCGGGACATTATGTCCCAGATGTGCTCAATTGGATTCAGGTCTGGGGAACGGGCGGCCAGTACATAGCATCAATGCCTTCGTCTCGCAGGAACTGCTGACACACTCCAGCCACATGAGGTCTAGCATTGTCTTGCATTATGAGGAACCCAAGGCCAACCGCACCGGTATATGGTCTCACAAGGAGTCTGAGGATCTCATCTCGGTACCTAATGGCAGTCAGGCTACCTCTGGAGAGCACATGGAGGGATGTGCGGCCCTCCAAAGAAATGCCACTCCACACCATTATTGACCCGCTGCCAAACCGGTCATGCTGGAGGATGTTGCAGGCAGCAGAACGTTCTCCACGGCGTCTCCAGACTCTGT
>JAUYWG010000055.1:17560438-17571403 GCA_034779775.1 Enteromius afrohamiltoni | reverse complement strand
TCTAGTCGTGTCCTCTTTTGGAAGCACTTTCACAACGACACACAGCGTCTCCAGAACATGGCGCCTGCAGCAACACTTCAGACAGAATTATAGCTCCGCCTTCTTTGCTTAAATATTTGGGTGTTGTTTGAGATTAAACCCACTCTGTGACGTAGAAAAGTGGGGACTTGTTTTAACAAGCAGTTTTAGGGGGTGTGGACAAGTCATAACTTTTATAAAGAATATCTCTTTGGTTTTGAGACTTTAGTCTTTACAACCTTTATCATCATATAACCCCCTTTAAACACACAACACTAAGACACACACCAAAACCGCTGTAGCTTCAAAGCCTACTTTTCAAAAGCAAATGGTCTTACACAAAAAAGGGGAGCTTAATCCAATCCTCATTAAAATCTCTGACTTGGAGTTTAACCCACATTTAAGCTCCCCTCGAGAACAGGTTCTTGGCTTTAACAATTAACATTCATTTTGTGTTGCATAATGTGGTTTTGTAGGAAGAGCAAGTGAGGTGGAAAGAGACAAAAGCATGTACAGTATATTCATATATGATCCTCTACAGAAACAGTCACGAAATCAGAGGTTACGACTGACTGTGTGAACTGACCTATTAGAATGCAGCTATGTGCGCATAAACACAAGATATGAGAGCAAAAATGTCCCTCTGTTGATCTGTCTGTTATATTTATTTCATATGATATAGTCTACAAATATAAAACAGGCAAGAGTGTTGAATTTTCCACGAATCTGCATCATTGTAAAGTTTTGTGAAGTTTTTCATAGAATAAATAGGACTTTTGGGATAAAATGACAAACAAATTGCCAAACATTTTAACGAATAAATATAAGAGTATATTTAAGAAATATTATATATTTTATACATTACAAAAAATATACAAATATTAATGTATATGCATGCAAAATTTCCAAAAATATATTCTGTATGTGTTATACATATGTATAATTAGATAATAAATATGCACAGTACACATACATATGGAAGCCTGTTTCTGCCACTAAATAAAAAATAAGGTTATTGCAACTTTTTCTCGCAATTATAACCTTTTTCGTTAGTTGTTTTCTCAACTCGCAATTTTGAGTTCTAAAGATAGAATTTTGAGTTATAATATTATATAGTTATATATTCTATATTTTGAGAATTTAGAGTTATAAAGTTAAAATGATGAGTAATAAACTCACAATTCTGAGAACATCAGTTTTTTTTCCTTCTTAAAGCTGAACTTTCTATCTCGCAATTCTGACTTTTTTTCTCCAACTGACTTTATAACTTGTACTTGCGAGTTTATATCTGACGATTCTGAGGAAAAAAAGCAGAATTGTGAGATAAAAAAGTAAAAAAAAAAAAAAAAAAAAAAAAAAATGTTCTTTTTATTTTTTATTCAGTGGCGGAAACATACATACATGTACTATGTAAACAAAAACCTTTATTTTGGACGCGATTAATTGCAATTAATCTGACTGCACTAATTAATTTGATAGCACTAAAAATCATATAATAATACTTGATACGATAGTATGTGACTCTGGACACTCAAAAAAAATGTTGTCATCTGGTAAAACTAATACAACTAGTCAACAAAGTTGTCCCAAACCCATATTAACTATTAACCTTAATAGTCTTCTATTAGCCCAGAAATTGACGATACAAAGTTAGAGAAGAGCAGAAGCAGGAGAGAAAGTAATTATGAAAAGTTTATTGAATAATCTTGGTTGCGCATGGTTACAGTCTATATGCATGTGAGTATACTGCATACACAACTCTATCCAGCCCCTGCAGCTCTCATCTGCTCTAAAAATTAAACACACTCATTAAAAGCATGTTGGTGCTGACGTCAATGTGCAACGTAATTACAGCTGAGAGACTAGCACCAAGCACAGAGTAATATCCCTGCCCATCATCCACGCTCTAAAATCTCCAAGAGGAGTTTTGCCAATAATACTGTATCAGCTACAACCATCATCACAGCAAACATCAGTCCTGACAGCACCAATTGTTTTTCTATAGCTGCATATACACGTACCTCCCACAGCGTAAGCATGAAATAGCTTTGTAACCAATAGAACGCAGATGGGTTTCGGTGCTGTGCCGTTCTTCACGGTTCACAGTGTTGGAGCTGTGACCTATAGATGAAAAGAGCCTTTGCTCCGTACGAACAGATTAACATGTACAAGGTGACCAGATTTACACTATTATGCATCAATTTCCAACAGAATCAAACAACAAAAGAGACTGGAAAAAAGGGTTGTTTAAAAACAATTATCATTCCATTTAGCTCCTGAAGCCTCGTAGAAAATATGCTATGGTAATGTTATTTCGGCTTTCAAAAATGGAGAATTGGAGACCTTCTTTCAGTTCAGACCTTTCTTTTGGGATATTGCTTCCTGTTTTACGCTCTTCCATTTTTAAAAAAGTACAAATTTAACAATCTAACTAACAGTACACCTTGCCCAACAATCTACAGCCTTAATTGTTTCCAAAACAGAAAATAAGCAAGGAGTATGGCCTAACTGTTAGACATAGATAGTTCATTTTATGAATACAGCACGTTTATAGTTTTATGCATGCAGACAAACTTTTACTGGTGTAAGAAAATAGTGTATAAAAAAGACCTTGCTTTAATATTGTTACTGTACTGAAGATGAAATATTAAATGATTATCTGGAACATATTTACTTTGCATTCGGTTGACATTATCTGTATTATTGTTATATATGAATAAACCCCAAGGTAAATTCTTTAATTCAAATATTTGAATAACATCTAATATTTTAGATTGATGAAACACTGAAAAACTATATTCAGATTTGCATTTTACGGTCAATACAATAAAATTAATTAATTTTAATGGGAACGCAAAAATAAAAAGGGTCCATCACTAAATACTGTATATATTTAAATAAATCTTTGTGCATTTGATTGATTTAAGTAAACAAGTTTAAGTTTAGACCTAAAATACATTTGGTTACAAATAAACAATAATTATGCATGTTTTATTTTATTATAATACAATATAATGTATTATAAAGTGATTAATTAATCGGCAAATGAAGTCATTATTTTGTAAGATGAGAAAAGCATTAAAAAAGTAAAAGCATTGCAAAAAGTAGAATTTAGATTCAACCTTGCTTAAATAATGCAAGTAATGGGTTATGTTTATTATAATATAATAAATACGTGTAACTTGTAACAAGGTCACAGGTAAATAAATTGTCATCATTTTTATTTTCTGTAAATAGTTCCAGTAGCGTCCCATTTACCTTTGTATTGTCTTGATTTGGGCTCCTGGCCAACTGTGTTGAGATTCCCAGCGCACATGAGGAACTAAAAGACAGAAAGGGGCTGATGGGAAAGATAGCCATAGGTCTTCCCACATTCCTCTGCCCAAAGCAAAGCTTAAATTTCAACCAAAAACCCTCAGACGAGGAAAACAATGAACTATTTAGTCCAAGACTCGCTTTCAACCAGTTAGCATGTTCGGCATTGAACACATATCACAGTGAAACATAGCAGAAGAGGACAAATAAGCAATTGTACCCGCTGACTCGACTTGCAGATCTTTAGTCCCAACCTCTAATTATCAAAGCAAATAAACGTCTGGTTGTTCCGGACACGTTTATAGGAAACGGTAGCGATGATTGCCGAAGCAGCATAAACCCTCATTCTGACAGATGTTTCGTAAGTGTTTGGAAATGGCTATGATTGCCGTCAAAAGCAGCAAAATGCAATTAGCCTGCTAATCAAGGAGCCAAAACTGTGGCGGAAGTCATCTACAGCAAACGCGCTGTGTCCAATTATTTACCTCTTCTACATTAACACTGATGGATAGTACTAATGAAGCCAGCACCACAGGCTGTGAGTGTGTGTGTGTGTGACGGAAGAGGAAAAAAGTGAGAGAGGTAATAAGCCTTAAATACGATTAGTGGGACATGTCTCATAAAGATGACCCATGGCTGCAGAGACTCCACTGCAAATAAAAGCAAACCTGTGGCAGACGCTGAAAAGACTGACATTATGACACCATGATAAACACTAGAATAATTAGCGCTGCATGCTTAGTCATTAGCATTGAAGATAAAGCCTCATTAATATTATATTACTCATACTCATGAGTACGATGGAAAAGTATCGTTTGTAGCCTAAAGCAGGTTTATGTTTCAGTTTAGTTCCCCCATTCTCCTTATCATTTTTTATTTAATTTCATGTAAATTTAATTTAATTTAAAAATTTGAATAATCAAATTTAAAAACAGCATGTAAGATAATGTTGGAATTAGGTTTTAGTCTGGTTTCTTGCTGTTTCTGACCATTTCCTCTCCTCACTCGGTTAAACAGAATAATAGAATGGCAATGCAAAAAAAAGAAAATGCAAAAGACAAAAATTTGAATTTAAATTAAATTAAATGTCAAAAATTAAATTAAATAATTACAAAAATGTAATTAAATAATTACACAAATTTAATTAAATAATTACAATTTTTTTTTAAAAAGATAAACAATAGATATGTCAATAAATAAAATAAAGAAAAAATGGCCAGAAACATGTAAGCTTTATGTTTCTCAGTAGTTTCTACAAAGAACAAAAAAGACAGAAATCAACAAAAGACCTGTGCAACTATTGTGAGAGTTTTACCTAATTCAGCAAAATGTGAACATGTGTACATGTGTGAGATGAAAGCATGAATCTAATGTGTGTGTGTGAGTATTAGACAAAGACAGAAAGAATGTGAACGGTATGCATGTCCATGGGAAACTTTCTACCCTGTGTGCAGTCGTCATTTACTTATTAACACACGGCAAACAGTCCTTGAGTTTACTCTGCCAGCGAGTGACAAGAACAGTTTGAGTCAACAACAGAATGTAGGACAGAAAAAGAATAGATGTAGATCAAGCAGACCCTCAAAAGTCTCCAGAAAACTCTGTGAAGGAAAGCCAGACACTTGAGCACTGAACTAAAAAAAAAAATCAAGCATCAAGCGTTTATTTTGGATTAATCTGTTCAACATGTTTAGAGCTCTGCGTGCAGCCACCTGCTGCTTCTGTTCTCTCATAAAATCTGTAGTTTCCCTTGTTTGCCAAAAAAATGTGCCAACAATAACAGAAAAAATATATTTTTTTGCTTCTAAAATTCTCTAATTAATTTTTTGAAAGATATGACATCGTTCTGAATAGATAGAGAGAAAGATTTATAATTATTATGGATATAATCAAATCTATAAATCTGGTCAGCTTTTTACAATAAGATCTCATTAGTTAACATTAGGTAACATCAACCTTACAGCATTTTTTACAGCAAGTTTGTTCATGTAAATAAATATAAAGAAATGAAGGGTCTTGCCCACTTTCTCACATGTGACAAAATTGCAACTAACCTAAATTGTTCCACGAGTAAAACCTTGCCCCTTGTAATTGATTTGCTCCAAATCCAAGAAAGAGAAACTTACAGTAGTTCATGAAAAACACAATGGCTCATGTT
Source organism: Enteromius afrohamiltoni (assembly GCA_034779775.1). Classification (NCBI taxonomy): domain Eukaryota; kingdom Metazoa; phylum Chordata; class Actinopteri; order Cypriniformes; family Cyprinidae; genus Enteromius; species Enteromius afrohamiltoni. The sequence continues at coordinate 17,565,912 of JAUYWG010000055.1, read as the reverse complement.
TGTGCATTTACTCAGCTTGTGATTCGAATAATGTGTTAGTAAATGCTGAAATTAGCATTAAGATTAATAAATGCTGTAGGTATTGTTAATTATTAGTTCATGTTGTAAAGTGCTTCCACTAATGTTTACAGATACTCAGCAATCAAATGATGAAATATCATGAGGATTAACGCATGCTGTATTGTTCAGTGTGATTTGAAATGTTAGTCAGCAAATGATAATGACTGCAACCTCATCATAAACTGTGCGCAAAGCTGTAATGGTGCTCCTCGTGATCACCTCTGATTAATATCAAAGTGGAATAGTCGCCATTTAAAAAACGAACAGCAGGTTTGGCTTTGTTTGGTGTCATGTCTCAAGAATCGGTGCAACGTTTCACCTTCTCAATCCATTTATCGAGGAGCTCTTTAGAAGTGTGTGCTCCATTGTGCTCAGATCTTGTGTTGTGCAGTGGTGTTATTTGTGGGCAGGGTGAGAGCTCTCTCACTGTGACATTTAAACCCGGCAGTGCAGCGAGTCCTGCACTCACTTTAATTGAAACAGATGGAGAATCTGAGGCACAGCCGCAGGGCACAAGCTCAGTGTCTGCACACACACACACACACACACAGCTAAACATTTACTGCATTTATCTGCTAAGACAACCATCGCAATTACTATTGCTCATACTTGATCCCTAACATCGAGTATTAAACTTTGGCACACAACTTGTCTCCTGCAATGTTTGTGCTCAGGATATGAAGGATATATCACACGGCGCAGCTTGTTGCATCATTACTTTTCTAAACAATATAATTCATGATGCAAGTCTGGTGGACATTAAAAATGAGGGAAATAATCCAATATTCTGACACTGAAGGAGCGAACTGAACCATGTATAAAGACCAGAATATATTAGATACTTGGAGCAGTCAGCGACCACATAGCAATAGGACAGAAACACTACATTAGTGCTCGCAAAGCAAAAGCCCAATGTTATAACAGTAACTTCGGCATGGGAACAGTACACTACTAATTTAAATTAAATAAATAATTGAAAAAATGAAATAAAATTATTTGTTTAAAAGATGTAATTACAGGATGCTCCAAAAAAGTACTAAATCAAACAACGAAACCAGACTTAAAAGCATCAAGTAGAACACTTTACCTTCAGTTCGAGCAGAATAATCCAGAGCGTCAGTCGTTGCTGTTGCAAAAGGTTGTAGCTCAGGAGCACAAAGTTCAGGAATAACTCGACTCCATCCGCTAAGCGACTCCAGTGACCATCCAAGAGAGGCAGAGAAAAGGAGGGAGGGAGGAGGCGGAGGAGGAGGTGAGCTATTCACCTGTGGAGCAGCGATCAGCTGCCGATCAGCCGCAGCATGAGACCCATTGACAAAGAGTGGTGAAGCTGGTCCCAGGTCAGTGAGCAGGCCGCTGTGAGCTCACATTGCCCTCCTGTATGCAGCTGATAGCAGGCAGGGTAAGCGGATCCGTACTTAGTCAGGGATGAAAACAATACCTGCTCGCTCAGGCTACAGCGTTCGGGTGGGGGTGGTTTATAGGTGGCGGCAGTGTTTTTCTTTGGTGGCGGGGCAGTCAGTGAAATAGACCTGTCAACACATTGCTGTTATGTGAAGATAGGCTTCCTTTTCGACCATACCTGAGCACAAACACACAGAGAAAATACATTTCTGCAATCCACACATAGTTTTTGGTTAATATATCTACTTTACATTTGAATTCTATTTGAATTCTCAGAAAGAGTGGTAACGTACACCTTCATTCATAATACATCCTTACTTCCAGACACCCTTTGTATCCCTGTCTTTATTTGGGAGCGTTATCATGCTACTCTTGCAGTTGCCGCAGTACGTACCCAACAGTACTGTATGTATGGTATGCCCAGACGACCTGTAATTTGCTCAAATTATACCAAGTGGAACAACCAAGTGATTAACCAATCAGATTTAAAGAAACAGTTTTTGTGAAGTTTAGGCTTACAATCAGTGTTTGATCTCAGACATCTATCATTTCCACTGATTTTTGGCATTACTCATGGGTAAGGTTATGTTTAGGTGTAGAGATACGGTCAAGACTATATGTTTGCATTACATGTTGCGTATGAAATGCATTAAGATAAAATATTTCCTCATGCACCTACACTATGCTGTCTACATCAGATGCATGAAGTGAGCTGTGATGCAACCAAACTAGACAACTTCTATTATAAATGGCAAAACAGAAGCATGGTCTTTATTTCCTCATCCACTAGAAAAAAAAAGCAATGATTTATTGACTATTGCCACACGCGAGAAGAATATTTATTATTCAGCAAGAATGCATTAAACTGATCCAGTGTAACATTATAAAGACACTTGTAGTGCTAATTAAGTTTTAAGAATTTTAAAAAAATAACAATTTCTAATGATAATTTCATTCTCATCTAAAAATTCTGAAAAGGTTTTTTAAATTGCAAAATATTACCTGTTGTATACTATTTTCGATCAAATAAATGCTGCCTTGTTACTTATAATATTATGAACTATTAATTAAATATTTAAAAATATAACTTTAATTAAAATCATAAGAGTTAAAGATATTGTTATAAAATGATGGACTTCTACTGAAATGATAATTTAGATGTCAGTGTGTGCTGTTATGTTGTACAACAGAACAAAGTATCATCACATTTTGTTTCCCACAGGATTTATTTATTATAAATGTCCAAGTGTATGCTGGACAGTCATTTTACAGCATGCAGAACTTTATGGACTGTCATAACTCTGAAATGAGATGCATAAAACTTTAACAGGAGGTGATACTACTCCTTAGACGCATGTTAGGTCACAATGAGAACAGAGGAGAGGCAAGGTCTTTGCAGTATAAATATTGCCACTTAAAACTGTTTAATATTATAATATAAACAAGCACAAACTGTTTTGTGCACCCACACACACACCCACACGTAAAAGTTTCCAATAAATATGCAATAAACTTGTATTTTACCACCTTTGAGGGATAAAGTTAATATCTATACAGAGATACATTTAACAAACCTATTTACACTGATGCTGATACGAGGAGAAATATAAAACGCATTGCTATCATTTCTAATTAGCATTATACACTGTATGTGTGTAAGAATGGTTTCAGGCAGATATTTTGCAGCCTATCGCTGTCAGACACGTTTGACTTTAAACAGAGCAGAAAAAGATGGAAATAAAATATGCATGATGGAATGAAGAGTCAGAAAGAGAGAGAAGTGTCCTTTGAGATGCCTCTCCTGGGTCCTGGGATGTCATGAACTCAGGAACAGCGGTTCAGTGACCTAAGTTCACAGACTTTGACCCGCAGCAATTCAAACCAGTGCAACCTTAATGTTAACCTACCGTGAGCCAGTTAATATACACTCAGACCCCTGACCATTACCATGAGGAAATAAAGTCATCAATGGAATGGAATAGAACTGATAATGCTGCAGTGGCTAGTCTTTATGGTGCCATAAATAAGCTTTAACCTCTGTTTCACAAAAGGTTTTTTGTGGCGAAAGAATTTCCAAGCGCACAGTCGACATCCTTTTGTCACTCTTTCTTTGGTGCTGTTTGTACAAGCACTCGATTTATCATAGATTTGCCCACTCATAACCTAAACAATAAGTAAACATCACTTCCTGTGTATGCAGCCAGTTCATGATCATAGTAAATAACAGGTCTGGTCCTCATTAGCTCGTCGTGTGAGATTTGTAGCCTATGTTCAAAGTTTAAAAATCAATGAAGCAACTGTGGTCAGAAGACGTTCTCATGATAAAATGGACAACGATTCATATTTCTCGTTTCATTTCCTGCCAAAGACAGGAATACCGGTAACAAATGAGCAGGAAAAGAAGCACACTGATCAATTGTATCATTACTGAGCTGCCAAAGTGAATGATGGGAAATGTAGTTAAAGCGGGTCAATTCACAGCTTTTCTATTCTTTTTCTTTTTATTGTTACAAGCCAAAACGCACACTTATTGTAAATATTAACATTTATTATAATCAATTAGCATAGAATTCAAAGGCATGGTAATTATGATATTTTGTGGTGTTCGTGTGCAATTATGCGTGGAGCAGAGTTTTTGGTGAAGAAATGGCTGTAAAGTACCTGCTGTAAAACCTCCTGTGGTTTGCTCAGACGTCTCAGACTGATATTTCTCCCTAAGGACAGAATGTTTATCTACTTCTGAAACATGCTGTGAGTGTGAATGAAGTACCATGGAGAGGGAGATAATCTTGTAATAAACACCATTTACCGTACAGAGACCACACACACACACACACACACACTCACATTTCATGATCCCTTTGGGCACACAGATACACCACAGTGTGTGCAACAACATGTAATGCTCACTCAATGAAACATTAATCCTGTCATTTCATACAGCATATCTTGCAAAAAAACAGACGAATGCTCAACACATTCACTTACCACGAATAACACAATAATCCAAGGCCATTACAAATACAATTTAGTATTAAATATTATCCTTTGTGAAAAAAGTAAGGGTTCTTTAGCATAGTTTTAAAAAGAGTACTTTTGAAATATTACACTATACAGATATTAAATTAAAGAATATACATAAATGCACGTATATGATACTTAAACTGTATAATGCAAAAGGACGAACTTAAACCAGTAAAAGGATGAACTTAAACCAGCAAAGGATCAGATTAAACCAGCATAAACCAGCAAAGGACCAGCATAAACCATAAAAGGACCAGCTTAAACCAGCAAAGGACCAGCTTAAACCAGCAAAGGACCAGCTTAAACCAGCATAAACCATAAAAGGACCAACTTAAATCAGCAAAGGACCAGCTTAAACCAGAATAAACTATAAAAAGACCATCTTAAACCAGCATAAACCATAAAAGGACCAACTTAAACCAGCAAAGGACCAGCTTAAACCAGCAAAGGACCATCTTAAACCAGCAAAGGACCAGTTTAAACCAGCATAAACCATAAAAGGACCAATTTAAATCAGCAAAGGACCAGATTAAACCAGAATAAACTATAAAAAGACCATCTTAAACCAGCATAAACCATAAAAGGACCAATTTAAACCAGCAAAAGGAGGAACTTAAACCAGCAAAGGACCAGCTTAAACCAGCATAAACCATAAAAGGACCAACTTAAATCAGCAAAGGACCAGATTAAACCAGAATAAACTATAAAAAGACCATCTTAAACCAGCATAAACCATAAAAGGACCAATTTAAACCAGCAAAAGGAGCAAAATAAACCAGCAAAGGATCAGATTAATCCAGCAAAAGAACCAACTTAAACCAGCATAAACCATAAAAGGACCAACTTAAACTAGTAAAGGACCAGCATAAACTTGAAAACAACCAACTTAACCCTTATGTTTTCTTTGGGGACTCTGTAAAACTGTAAACACTTTCTAGATCTACAAAAAAAAAAAAAATGGATTGATAGCATGATTTTATCTTGGT
>JAUYWG010000055.1:17484469-17512568 GCA_034779775.1 Enteromius afrohamiltoni | reverse complement strand
TATATACGTACTTAATGTAGGGGAGGACTATTTTATCGAACAATAATTGATTGTTTAGTAAAAAGTGGGCGTTACAGCAAAACAAGTCAGAGTCTGATTCATATCATTGACAATGTGTATTAGGATGAATTTTGAATTTATTTTGTCTTTAAAAGGGAAAGTGGAAGGACCGGACAAAGCTGAGAGGATCATGTCTTGTTTATAGGGAAGGGCAGATGGTGATCGATGCTAAAGCTCCTCAGGTTACAGAGCCCTTCCAGGAAAACAAGTCAATGCAATTACATAAGCCTAACGTCTGATATTCACCTCAATTAAGAATGAACACGCTAGAGTTAAAATTCTGTTTGTTGCTTGGCAAATGTGTGTGGGTGATGTCATTAAAAGTCTCACGCTGCATTAGATTCACAACCAGCTGGCACTGCAGGGACCTGAACCTATACGCCATCTCTAACCAAATCAATACAGCAGCAGCAGCAGTCAAACACACGATGAGCACACATAGGAGAGAGAGAGACGTATATGCCGTGATGCTGTGTTGACATAGTTTTAGCTGTACCGCATGAGTTGGTGAATAAATGCTCTGTTGAAACTCTATCGTCCTGATATATCCAAGGACGAGGCCTCACCCCTGACCAGCACTGATTTTACATCCCCGCTCAGAGACAGAGTCAGCATTACACCAGCAAAAAGTGTTCTGCTGAGCAAGCCCGACTCGCACAGAAGTCATGAATGGATGCAGAGCTCTCGATGCTGACCGCATAGGCAGAGCCAGGGAGAGGCGAAGAGGAAAAAAATAAAAGGTGCCGTGTTAGAAGGTGAAGGAAACACCATAAGATTGTAAACAGAGAGAGGCTTAAAGAGTACACACACACACACACACACACAAACGCATATTAGCTGTGTACTGCAGTAGAAGAAGGAAGGAAGTGGGGCAGTGATACAACTGATGTCTCAGACAAGTATCTATACTAATGCAGAGACATTAACTACAGCACTGCACTGCATAATCGAGGGCTCTTGAATAATTTATAAGACAACCTATTCATCAGTTCTGAATGAGTCAGTCAGTGTTGCCTGATTTATTATAGTTACAAAAAAAGTCTGGGTAATCATATCTGGTTTACTTCAAATAAGATGCAAATCAAATTATAGAGTATATTATTAAGAATCTTTATAATAAGGACCAGGGTTAATTTGTACACTTATTTTACCATCTTGTTTACCAAATATTTCTGAAGGTAAGTTTATAATTTGTATTTATTTGTAAAAGTCCTAAACCTTAAAGTCTTGAAGAACAGTCAATTTGACCTGGCAATCATATCTCATTTACTTCAAATAATGTGTAAACGTCTTGTTTAAAGTATAGTATATTATTAGATTGTTGTTCATATTTAGGGGTGGTAACACTTTAGAATAGTTAACACTATTAATCATGATTTTCCCACAATTAATTCTTAATTTGCTGTTTATTAATAGTCAGTATTAAAGCTATTAAGTTCAGGTATTGGGAAGGATTGTGGATGTAGAATAAGGCATGAATAAGTGCTTAATTAGCACTAATATACAGCTATTGAAAATCTTCTGTTTAATACTACCATTTACATTTTAAAATATATTGTATATATTTCAACTATTCTAATAAAAGAAAATTAAATAAATAAATAAAAGTCATATTAAAAAACACAAAGGGCTAATAATAATATACTGTGAAAGCAGAAATAAAGGTCAATACAGTGTTAGCAGGAATGTCCCAGCACCTGCAGCACTGTTTTCTCCTCCACCCTCTGGGCTGATGACATCAATAATAACTCAGTGTTTCCTCCTGGGTTCTGAGCTCAGACTGCAATGTGATCAAATGTAGCAGCTATATATTACCAGCTGAATATTTCCTCTGTACACATGAGCTAATGTGTAAGAAATGCACATACAAATGTACGTAGAACAACACACACACAAAAACACACACACTGCTCCACAAGAAAAACATCTCACCCTCTTGACTTTGATCTCTCATTATGTGCAGTTTGGACAGACACTAAAATGGCACATCTCATGCTGCTAAGATAATCCCTCACACACACACACACACACACACAGTCATCAAACACTATAATTGCAGATTTAACCCTGATTTAACATGCACTTTAGCTCTATGAGGGGTGGGCCTGAAATGTGCTGAAATGTATATTTTAGCTATCAAAGGTTTTTATCAAAACATTCCTCCTCTTAAATTCCTTTTCTTTTCTTTTTCTGCTGATGTAGTAAGGCTGCATATTCTGTTTCAATAGGAAACATGTCATATTACGCAAGTTAAATGAGTTGTGAATGCCGTTTCATGTTGTTTTTTCAATACTGCACGCTACTCTGCTCAGTTAATGTTCATCAGCAGCATACCATAATATGCAAAACCCCCCAGAAACCAAAATCTGTTGAATGCACTCTGAGAGCTGGAGCTCTATGTGACAGAATGAATAATCCATGAAGGAAGAGAGAGAGAGAGAGATAGAAAGATGGAATTATTGCCGGGAAATGAGCTGTACAAGGATCTTTGTAGAAACGTTAATGTCAAAATGTCACGAACATTACTGACTGGCACAATAAGCGCGGCCACAAACAGCTAGATGTATTTATTTATATATCCCAGCATGCGCAGGTGTGACTGATCATGAGACGTGGGATGCAGCATGTCAAAATTATACATTTATGGGCTTTCTGAAAGCTCTAACAGAAATCACATAAATAAAAATAATGTTTTCACCTAAGGCATCAAAGGAAAAATGGATAAAACAAAAATTGGAGAAGCTGAGTCTGATATACAGTATCGCTCCCTTTGTTACTGTAGGACTTTAATCTGTTATTATCAGACAGGCAAAAGAACATCATAGTTTACAAAGATTATTTTCTTTTTGAAGAGATTTGCTACGCAGCTGATGAAAGCTCAGTGAGCTAAATGGGAATTTATCATTGTAGCAATATAGCGCTTTTACAATATTCAGCACAAAAACCATCAAAATGTGGTTGTAATGGCATAAAAAAAATTGCTGGAAAGCTGCTATAAATATTAAATTTGTCACGCTCAGCTGGAGTTGCCAGTAAGGGAACACTAGATGGCACTCCAGCACTAGGACTTCTTTTTTGTGTTTTCACCTTTGTTTGCTCTGTAAGGACTTTTATGTTGAAGCTGTTGTCTCCGCCCACCTCATTTGCCCCGGCTGCCGGGTCTGCTCGTCCCGAAGTGGATGCAGGTATGAACTCGGCCGAAGAGGCCACTATTAACCTGTTTGTGCTCTTTTGTACAGTCCAGTCTCCTGCTCCGCCCTGGTGGGCATCCTCGCTGACTGGTGAGCCCAGGTGGACCTCTACGCCGTCTGCCCCATCCTTGAAGGAGTTCCCGCTGCCTGCTCCGCTCCGGTGGGCTTCTCCGCTGCCTGTCCTGCCCTGGGGGGTGTCCTCACTGCCTGGTCAGCTCCAGAGGGCATCCCAACCATCAACGCCACCCAGGAGAGTGTCTTCTCTGATGGTTTGATCCATGAGGGCGTTGTCGCAGATGGGTCTGCCTCGAAGGGTACTACAGTCGTGTGCTCCGCCCTGGAGGGCACTCGAACTGTCTGGTCGCCCCTGGAGGGCATGAGTGCGGTCTGGTCGGCTCAGGTTGGCATCCCCGCCATCTGCACCGCCCTGGAGGGCACTAGAACTGTCTGGTCGGCCTCGGTGGGCATGGTCTTTATGGATTCCACCCCGGTGGGCGTTTCCGCTGCCTGCTCCTCCCTGGTGGTCGTTCCGCCATGTTTCAGCCTCAGGAGTGTCTGGAAGCTGCTCCTTAAAGGGGGGGCTATGTCACGCTCAGCTGGAGTTGCCAGTAAGGGAACACTAGATGGCACTCCAGCACTAGGACTTATTTTTAGTGTGTTTTCACCTCTGTTTGCTCTGTAAGGACTTTTATGTTGAAGCTGTTGTCTCCGCCCACCTCATTTCCTCCGGACATCCTGTAGCATAAAAGCCCTCATGTGTTTGCTGTTGTCACGGATCATTGTTTACGAGCATTTCCTTCATTTCCGAGTAGTTTCATTCGTGTTCACATTTCTAGTGTTCTCTGTTGGATTTATCGTTGCCGAACTCTGCTCTTCCTGGATTTTGTCTCACCCCTCGGATTGTGTTTGCTACTGTTACTGACCTACGCTACGCCAACTGGATTATTCTTCTGTCTATGCCTCCGTTAACCTTGATTATCAACCTTTATTAAACCATTTGCATTTGAATCCGAACAACTCCTCGTCTCCTGATCATTACAGAATGATCCGTCGACTAGGGTTCAGCAATGGTTTTGATCGACGCAACACCAGAGACTTTTCAACGCCTCGTAGGCAGGATTATAATCGGATTCCTGTTTCAGCGTTGCGTTCACTGTATCAGCATGGGCCACACATTGAAAGAAGTCCTAGTGCTGGAGTGCCATCTAGTGTTCCCTTACTGGCAATTCCGGCCAAGCGTGACAAAATTACTGTTTGTAGTAAATTATCCCTAGTAAAAAAGTAATTTTGTTTATTTTATACTAAGTATAGTTCAAATATAAGAACATATTTAATGACAGGTAACTCAAGACCTACAGATATAAAAATTATTATTAAACTTTATCTGGAGTATTACTTGTGCACAATGCATATTTCTTATTAATAAGCCTAAAATGCATGTTTATGTCATTTTTAATGAGGACTATGTAATATTGCCTTTTAAATGCAAAATATTGAAAGTGTATCTACAGTATTCTTGCAATAGTTCCACTGTAGCACAATCAGATAAGTATGTGTTTAACTGGACTTCAGCACTACTTCTGCACAATTAAAGTGCATTAATACAAAGTGAGTTGTTCCAGTTTAGCAGACTTTAAGTATAGCACTTTAGTATACTAAAATACAATTGCATGGCATTTTATTAAGTATATAAATATGAAAATGTATTTGTAGCATGAAAGCATGAAATGAATGAAATTCAGGTACATTTAAGTATATTTATTTAACACTTTACAGTAAGGTTCATTAGTTAACAACATTAGGTGAACTAAGTATAAACTTAACAGGAACTAAGAATGAACAACACTTCTACGGTATTTATTAATCTTAGTTAAAGTTAATTTCAGCATTTACTAATTTGAGAAAATTGTTTTAGTTGTTGTTATTTGTTTTAGTTTGTTCTCTTTAATTCTATAATTGGTCAGACTTTTTTCCTTAGAATTGCCAATTTAAGTTTATTTTTCATAACTCTGAGTTTATATCTAGAAATTCTGAGGAAAAAAAAAAAATCAAAGTCACAATTTTACATTTCTTTGAACATTACAATCAGTCCACGAATATACTCTGATAAGCTCCTCCTCCTTAGTTACGGTTGCTAACCTGTCAGGCAACTGTATACAGTCAACAAAAAAAGCTGCAGTATGAAAAGAAGGATACACATGAAAAGTGAAACTGGCCCGATTAAATGTTTTAATTTGGAATGAAAGAAGACACTTATCACCGTTAACAAATGAGAGCATTCTAAATTAAATTTATACTGCATATATTTCACTAAAGGGATACAAAAAAATAATGGGAACTATAATTTGATTGTTTTAAATATATTTTTGACCTGTATTTTTTTTTCTCCCCAGGAGTATATAAACAAAAAATGTTTATCATTAATGATAACACCAAAAATACTTATATGAAGTTAATATGAACCTGAAAAATATTCCAGTCCAATAGCAATTGTTTGTATAAACCTTGAAGGCTTCTTATATAATTGCTCTTAGAGGATGCACAGAGGATGTCTTCTGTGATTTGTAGGCTTTAGTTGCATAGACAAGGGACAGGCCCTTTGAACACGATGCAGTGTTGCTTCCACGTGACATAATCCGGTGGGACAGGCGTTTTTGTGTGTGTGTGAGCTGAATTATCCGCTAACTGTGGCAACAACAACAAAAAAAGATAACTGTAGCCTGACACACTGCATGGACTCCATCGCCCACTTCCACCAATCAATAAATGACCAGCCTATGGACCAGCCAATCACCATCCAGAAGCAACCAATCAATCTGCCTACATACTGAACAATGTGAGGTCACTGCATACTATGATGCTCACAGACCGAATCGCTGCATTTAAATCAATCTGGCACACCAAAGGCACATTATAATCGAAGCGATGCATGCACGTTTGAACATTTTGCAGAGAACCCAGGGAGAAAAAAAATCAGGAGCAGGGTGAGGAAGAGGAAGTGGTTTTGTTGTAATAGCACCGAGGTGCAGAAAGCTGAGAAGAAAGGTCTGCATAGCAGCAAACTTCACTGGGTCACCAGCCCTTCTACTGCAGCCGTGGCACACCGCCACCGCAATAAAACATTTACAATCCTTCCGTGCAGCCAGAACACATGTAGTATCAAATACAAATATTTCCACAATCACATCCATATTAACACTATACAAAGGGGAAAGACTTTTTGCAATAGTTCAATTTACATTCATGTTTACTTTCCATTTAATGTTGATGTTCAGAATTCAACTGAGAATGTTTTTTTTTTTTTAGATAAACCCTGAATTTGAGTTTAATTTTAACTAACAAAACAAAAAAAGTGAATGTAAGGGAGTCAAATTGAGAATAAAAGTAGAATTGATTTTAAGGAATGTAAATTCTGAGAAATTCATGTAAAAGGATAGGCAGACAGACAGAATTTATGCTTACGGAAATACAGCCTTTTAAAATGCAAATGAGTTCTCTGACATGCATGACTGCCAAGTGAAGTGATGACACCATTTCCAAAGGTGCGATAAGCCACATATTCATCCATATGTAAATATGTGTATATTAGCTGCTCTTCCTGAGGACATAAACAGCCTGCTGAGCATGCTAGAGCTTTCCCGGAAATACCTCTGAATAAAAAAAAAAAAAAAGATTTTTTTTTTTTTTAAATAAAAATAAAATAAAATAAAATAAAATAAAATTAGAAATTCAAATTAGAAAATGAAATTCAATTCAATTCAATTAAACGGTGTTGTGAACGGTTTGTACCTTTTCGTAAGGGTCAGAGTCATAGTTGAGGCCTATGCCACAATCATCTGTGATTTCAGACAAATCTTCATCATCAAACTCCTCCAGACTGATGTCATGAGCCGGCCTGCAAACAGAAACACAAATAATGAATGCACAATTATTTGAAACAGGCCTATTTATACATCTAATTATGATTTTCTATATATACTGAAGTATACTGAAATCAGCAGGATTGTGTGAGGGTTAAACATCACTGATATCTAAAGTAAGATGTGTGTGTGTGTGTGTGTGTGTGTAAGCGCATGCGTGTGAGTGTGTCCCTGTGGAAGTCTGAAATATGAGCTGCCAAGACATAGCAGCTGACTTCACACACACAGGTCACCAGCCTAAGAAATCCACAAGGTCACTTAGATTAGCACAGTCTTTCATATGTACACACACACACACACACACACTCACACACACAGAAGGACAACACCAGCTAAGAGATGACCACCACACCTTTAATCAACATCACTTCTCTCCCCCACCATCATCCCCGTTCATTATTGATAAGTGGGTCAGCATGCTGCTTAATAAGGCCAGCCTCTGTTTTGCCTTATTTGGCTCTTCCTTGGCTCAGCAAAATGCATTAACCCGGATTCTGGTGTATGCTAGCCGCTAACAAAAGGACGATTTCATCTCAGCTGAGCTCCACTCGGCTGACAGCAGTGCTGCAATGCAGCTTTTCACAGTCAGAGCGCCACAATCACACAGATCTGTAATGTATGGAGGATCCACGACAGAACGAGAAAAAGAGGGAGGAGGAGAGAGAAAATATTGATGTTTTTAATATAAACCTGGATTCAGAAGCAGAAAGCCTAAATGCTTTGTTAAAATTCGTACTGTTATGAAATTGCTACAAAAAATTGCATAGGATGAAACACACAGGTAATTATCGGCTCTTAAATCCAAATGGTTAAACACTTGTTGCAATACTGCACATCTCTGTCCGCCATCAGTTTAATTCTATAAAGTAAGGAGGATGTTGAATTTGAGCAGTCCAAAATGTTCCTATTACTAGAAATTGCTTTGGTCCTAAATATTTATTGCTATCCGCCCATCCATGAACATGTGAGCAATATATATAAATATAATATTTCATTAAGTAAATAATTAAGCAATCCATTTACTAATAAATACATTTTTTTTTTTTTTTTTTTTCTGTGACAAATACGGTTAGAAACAATAACTGAATATTCGAATAGTTCAAGCATGTCTGTATGTAAGTTATGAAGAAATAAGAAATTGAATGGAATTATATAGTAAAATGGACTAAACCTTGTGATTTAAATGAGAAGCAGAGGCCTGTTTGTAAACCAATATCATCAATGCACGTTATAAAAACAGCTTCAAATGTGATTTTTACAGTGATGAAATACTGTTTTGGTCTTTTAATGTGATCCTTTCTCTGCTGGCACTCGTATCCTTTTTACTCCATTTAAGTGAATCACGTTAATCAATAATGACTCAGTTTGTTCTATGGATGTTCACGCTATTCCTGGATTTTTGTGTCACAGGTCAAACCTGCTGAACTCATGACTAACACTGTTACCAGTCATCATCTAAAAACCATGTATGATTTCATCAGTAAAGTATACTGCCAAAATGAATGCTAAACCATGAACTGGTCTGCATTTAACACATGAATGCCTCCATTTCAGAAGTACTAATGATGTCAGCAATGGCATCCGAAAAAACGATAAAATTGCATTAACATACTTGAAGAGGAACATGCTAGGCTTTTCCAGAAAAGCTTGGTTTGGCAGTGAAGTGGCTTTTTATATTAGAAGCTCCAGTCAGCTCTGAAATTGTTCAAAAGGCAGTTGTACTTGTTCTGTCATATTTCTCTGACTCTATGATACCAATGAATGCTTCTTATTTGATTTCATTACAAATGTACAGTTTTATGCCAAACTTTGGGCACCTGTTGCAGAATCTGTGAACAATTTAGCAAAATAAGAAAGATTATACAAACTGCCTGTTATTTATTAGCACTGTCCTGGGTAATATATTTTACACAAAATATTTTTACTTATATTCACAAAAAATAGCAAAAATAATTAAAATAACCCCCTGAAAAACTTGTGAACCCTTGGTTCTTCATACTGTGTGTACTGTTTTTTATTATTTGTGAATCTCTGGTTTGTCCTGAACAGTTTAACTGAGCACAAATCCTGCAGATTCTACAGTGTTCCAGCATCTGTTGCATATTTCAGTTCTTTCCAACTTTCCATCTTTTACAGTTTAGGGACTCAAACACAACTATTAAAAACTATTATCAAACATTCACAGATGCTCCAGAAGGAAACAAGAAGCATTACGACGGTAAAGGGGTCTTTGTACTGTTCTACAGATATTAACCACCTAGCTTATTTAAATTGCACCTGCTGTGTAAAATGTCATTGTCATTTAACTTAAAAATATAATTATTTTACTCAGTTAAAATGATATGTATTTAATAACCCTGAATCAACCTGTCAATATCTGTAAAAACTGTTCAAAGTCATACAGCTGAGGAAAGCAGGTAGTTTCGGTGGCCTGTCTATCACAGCAGCAGGGAAACCAAGTGTGCTGAATCTCATCATGTGTGCTGACCTGTGGGTCAGATTCCAGATGAATGATCAGGAGATGGGCTGGTGTAATCAGGGATGCCAGGCTATTGTCAAATCTGGCACCTCCCTCCTCATTTTCCTCCTGAAATAAATGGCATGCCTGACTTTATGAAGCACAACAATACCAGACTGGAAAGGCCAACTACTGCTAACCATTCGTCACCTCTATGCAAGAGATGGGTAGATTTTTTCATGCCTCTAACAAGGTGTGTTTGCATTTCGGGGACTTGATAAAGCAAAATAATAGCCAGTTTTCTTTTACCTAGATACAATCATTTATTAACGCTTTAGTTGTTCCAAACCATTACGAGTATCTTTCTTCTGTTGAATACAAGTAGCATATTTTGAAGATTAAGTTAAAGATATTTTTTGTATATTGGATTTATATAACATGGGAAATTTTGGCGTAATTGTAACTTTTTGTCCTCCTACGGAACACATAAAATCATTTTAAAGATATAAATAGTTTTTTTCAGATTTGTTCCCCCTTTTTTGTGGATTAAGTAGTGTGTTACAGTATAACCAGACAAATAAAGGTAATATGTTTCACATACAGCAACTTGTATGATACATCTTAACAATCTCTGAGTTTAGAAAGGCTCCCAGAAAAGGTTCATATTTCTCTAACCTCTGTCAAACTGCCATCCTGATCCGAGCAGCACACACAGGGATTTCAGCGCTGAACATATTTCTACATGAGCCTCTAATGACCCTCCCATGAGATGAAACACAGGAGCGTGGAAATAATCCCACATACATGAGAAAAACCCAGACAGAGGATTGTGTGCTTTGAAGATGCGTTTTAATGAGCTTCTGTTTAATCACTGAAATATCAGAAGATTTAGAGGAGCGTGGCTCCACTGAGCAAGTCGACCCCTGTGTGTGTGTGTGTGTTTAGGGTATAATGCAACTTCTAAGACTAGCTAAACCAAATCATGCCTCACACGTTCTACAGCAGATCTCTGTCTCCGTTCACAGTCCATGCTCAGATCTAAACTGTGGCTTGACAGCAGACAGTGCAGGAGCTCCTGGGAGAAGCTGTGCTCTAGACTCAGATCCGCTCGGTGATATTAGTTACAGACTCTCAGTGATTCATGAATTATGAATGCGTTCACAAAAACCAGATCAGATGACAGAATGCATATACAAACACATTTAGCTTTGCATATTAACACACAATGTTAGTATTCTATATTCAAAAAATATATCTCGAAGGTTGCAACATTCAGCATTATAGCGACAGCATATGTTCTGAGATAATAAGGAATTGTTATTTATCAGAACATCAATTAAAAAGGTGTGAGGGGATGGGCGAGGTTATTAACCATAAGTCACAGCGACAAAAAGATTTAGCATGTCCCATCTCCAGATGGGATGTTACTCACATAATTCATCAGAGATAAAACACCTGTTTTCTTGATGAACTTTTAACCTCTCCATAAATAAGCTCCTTACTAAAGCCCCATTTTTACTCTCTGGTCTTCCCGGCAACCACCAGTTGGTGGCTCAGAACCCGTTAATCCTAATTACAAAAGGTGGGGCATGTTTTAGGCCCTGGGGGGACGCACATCCGCTGCCAATCATTGGCTGTTGCCATAGTAGCTGCGCTGTGCAAGGGGTGATGTCACACCATTAACAGAACACCACTGAGACACACGGCAGGTTAAGTAGG
This sequence comes from Enteromius afrohamiltoni, assembly GCA_034779775.1. Lineage (NCBI taxonomy): Eukaryota > Metazoa > Chordata > Actinopteri > Cypriniformes > Cyprinidae > Enteromius > Enteromius afrohamiltoni. The sequence continues at coordinate 17,501,220 of JAUYWG010000055.1, read as the reverse complement.
GTGAGGTCACCTCTGCAGCTGTCACCATGACAACCACATCCCACCAGAGATGTGCTGAATCATGCATCTATTCGGCGAGCTGGTTTGTTTTCAAACAATGCTGACTTCTGGACTGTTGCATGCACTGATACTCCAATACATTCCAAATGCAATAAAGTCACACTAGACTACTTTTCTCTCAAACATGCATTCCCGTTCTTACTATGACTGTGGGATATTGACAAAACATTAAATCCATAAATAAATAAAACTGACAGTAGGCAAGTCCCTGAGTCATTACATCACTAGTTTATGCAATGCTTTTGAAATCTTAAATTATTGTATTGATCAATTTTTTGTTTGAGTGACATACTGTGAGCTCGCTTATCATTCTGATATTATCTTAGATGGTAAATGTCTTACTTGCATCTGTCTAAACAACAAAGAGAATAAACTGATGATTAAGGGACACTAATGAAGTAAACCCCAGCAAGGACTGAAACACAGTACTTGACTGTAAGGAAAAAGGAGTAGAAAAGGAAACGAGGCGAGAGAGGGAGGGAGAAATGTCCAAGACAAAGGTTAGACGTGTCATGAGAGATTGTAAAAAGACTGGCTAAAATTGTAGGGAAAAGGACAAAGGATGAAGAAGCTTATAAGTGTCTTTGGGATTAGCTGAACATTTATATTTAGAATCTCTACAATCCCTGATTGTGATTAGTCAGTTAATGCATTTTGTTATTAATATTGTTATATACATACATTGTATCAATCAAGCATGCATCCTTCAGAGTCAGTGTATCGACACATCATCAATCTAAGTCATACTACACCACTCAAATATATGTTATATAACAGCTCATGCTTCAAAAAGGGCTTGCACTACAACAGACCAGAAATCCTTCCCAATACACTTCTCTTTTAATAATCAAATTACATCTCTAGACTCACAGCGTGGCAGACAGGAATTTAGTTCTTCTTTACCACAAAATATACTAATTAGATCACGGGTAGATCTCATGCACGACATCCTAATGTCATATGACCATAATATACACAGCACAAAATAATGAATCATAGTTTCCACCAAAAAGTATGTTTAGACGTTGTTAGGAAGCAATGCGAGTCTTGCAACCAGCGGTTGTGTTCTAATTGAAATCAAGCAGATGTTTACTCCCAAATGTTCATTCTCAGAAGCCACACGCACCAGCATTTTTATAGTATTTCTGTATTCCAAAGGGAGCAGCTGTAGGCTTACATAAACAGCTTAAGGAGAGGCTGCTTTCAAAGGTGTACTTTTCACTGCACTACTGTGTTACACTCGTCTCTTTATGTCCCTATGCAGTGTCTGTTAGGTTTAGCACTAAGACCACAGTGCATTACCTACTAGTACTGCTGAGCCATGCGTATCATCACACACACACTGGTCAGAAAACACATGCCATAAATCAACCCACACACAGTATGAGACATGAGAAAATCCCTTCTATCTACTAACGCTTCACATTTTTCTTTTCTTTTTTACAATAAATATATTCATAAGTGGAAACTAAGTCTAAATTGATAGTTTACAATACATATACATTTTAATGTTAATTTTAATCAGCCATACGTTTTGCATCTTCACTGCAACTAAAACAAAGGTTAGTAAAGGTTATAAAACTGTAGAAGAAAATACTATTTCCATCTAAGTTAAACATTTCAATTTTAAAGGGATAGTTCATCCAAAAACAAAAACAAAAGTAAATAATAAACTCTCCAAAAAGTTTTTAGGTGAACTATCCCTTTAATTCAGTGTTTATTTGTGTAATTATCTGTGCAGTTTTTAATAAAGTCTTTTTTTAACTATTATTAAAAGTACAAGGTATTCGTGATGTGAATCATGCACATAAACAGAGAGCCAGAGGGTTTGCCAAGTACAAATAGGTACGATGCACAAAGCCTCTTTACCATGCCAGTAAAGCTACTTCAATCTGAATAGAGAGAGACTGAGATTTCCTCTTCATTAAGACATTGTCCTGAAGCATTAGAGAATACAGAGTGCGGCCCATTATTTCTGCTTCGAGAGATGACAGGTTTATAGGAGGATATTGGAGAGCATACGAGGCCACTGTAAAGTGAACAATGAAAAACAAACAGTTCCAGCTCACAACAAATACATCACATTGGTGTTTTTTTCTTTTTAAGCTGTCAAAGACCTGTTTGAAATCACCTGGCCTGTTCCGGCACGGGTCGACACTTGACCTGAGATCGTCACACTGTCAGACATGTGATGTGTCAGGCAGACTCTTTGATTCATTCTGCAGGAAGCTTAGGATGTTCTGATTGTTTTAGTACTGAGGGAGATGTAGTTTCAGTATAAAGGCTTTCTGTCTGTCTGAATGTGTCTTGCATCAAACTAAACATTAACTTCATTACATCTAGCATAAAAACACACCTTTGCATTAATGCACAGCTAGCATGCCATGGAGGATCCACTCGAGAACCCCTATAACTATACTTCATTTATTGTCACATTTTCTTTAGTCAAAAGAGGATCACACATTTCACCCCAAAAATACATATTTGCTGGGAAAAAAAAATCAGGTTATCCAAGAATAGCACTTCCTCCTGTTGTCTTCATACATTAAAATCCATATTTGACATACCATACAACATGATTCTTTAAAACCTGTTTTTGCTTGTAAAAGGTGCTTTATCTGCGCACATTTCCCTCCTGATTCAAACAAGACGACCAGAGAAAACAGCATTATGTGTTTTATGTCTTGTATTTAACCAGAGGCAAGAGTTTGATATTAAAAACATCTTAATGATGGATTTGTTTTTTACTTGTGGATTTGTGTGATGTTTGTATCAGATGTTTGACTTCTTATTCTGACGGCACCCATTCACTGCACTGGTCCATTGGTGAGCAACTGATGTAATACTAAATTGCTCCAAATGTGCTCTAATGCAAACATAAACTATAATCAACATCTTGTACTAGATTACAGGAGGAAACAAAACACCTTTTTTACAGTTAACCAAGAATATACTGTTTTCAGAAAGTGGCATGGCTCACTTAATCTATTTAAATGACTAATGCTCATTTAAGTAGTCTACATTCACAGGGGAAGCAAATGAATGCCTATTAACGGTTTTAAAAAACTTGTACTTTAAGAACTTCGACTGTTACGAAAGAGATAGCTCTTTACACTCAAATACCCATTTTAGATGTAATATTAGAGTAATACCCATAATAATGTGCTATTATTAGCAGCTCCGTAAACACAGTTAAGTACCTGTTCATTAGTATTACAGCTCTATATAATTATACAATTATGGGAGCTATGCGAAATGTAAAATGCAGTTAGGAGCATCACAACAGGGCGTGGGCCTTTCCAGTATATGCCAACTATCTCTCAGAGAGGATGCGTCAGGCAATGACATGCCAGGAAAGAAGAAGAAGAAGAAATTCACTCAATTTCACGCACATAAGTGGACTGTTTTACATACACATTTAACCAGTGCTTGAAAAAAAAGGCACGAAAAGATAACAAGGGCGTTATTGTTGATCCACATCAACATCGCAAGGATGCTGAGCATCACTGCTTGCGGATGCTGATGATGCTGATGCTGATCTCTGGATGCGTTTGAGGACATCACACATACATAAACAGCACAGACGGTCACATTTAACCAGCTTATATGAATAAAAATGCCAAGAGGAAAAGGAAACCCCGCGCGTACTCGAGAGAAATACTGCGTGTCTTACCTGCATCCCGGAGGAGAGAGGGAGTGGAAGGTGGAGAGAGAAAACATCTCTGCCCTGTCCGCCATCTTCTTAGTGACTCAAAAACAGAGACTGCAGATGCAGATGTCCGCAGCCCATCCACAGACGCTGGAGAAGCGGATATTAAATATGATCTCGCTTGATTCTCTCGTTTTCGGCCACACTGACTGCTGACGCACGCTGGGAATCAAACCATCAAAACGGCCCGATCGCTGATCCGAAGAAATAAGAGTCAGATGGAAAGAACGCGCATAGGTGGCGATGTATGGATATCGATTATCTTGTGTTTCAGTCACACACCTGCTGATGAGCCAGTGCGCTGTTTGGCGTGATCTGCGCGCATCTGATGATGCTGATGCTGATGAGGGAGGGGGCAGAGGCGCGTGCATGGAGCTCATAGAAATAGAACGAGCGGCTAGAATGCCAATCAGCGTTAAACGTGCCCTATAAGTGGGTGTGGCTTAGAGTTCCAGAGGCTGTCTCTAATTGGTCGGGTTGATGGCTTAATTCAAATTTACTTTTCCTTCTTGCTCTTCAGTGTTTATTCAGTGTTTGTGCCGTTATTCAGGGGATAATTCCACAAAATTGGTGTCTTTTTCTGTTTAAGAAAAGTACATTTACACCTACGTTCTTTAAAAAAATAATTATGATATCGTTGTTGTTATTTTTTTCTAAAAGATTATACTACTCATAATTTAATGTGCTAATTGGAAACGATCAGTAAAAGCAGGTGACGTGTTTTTGCATGTAAAAGGCATTTATGAACGTAAAGAAAAAAGAATAAACAAAGTATTCTAAGTCAATAACAATAGCCTACGTGAGATTCCGAAAATATTAGTAGGTCTGTTATAAGGCATAGTGTGTAGCTAATAAATATTTAAATATATTATTTCTTTAAAAAAAAGAAAAAAAGTAATTTATCAATATAAAATGTTGCATAGTGGTTAGATAATTAATAATCAAATATTGGCTAATGCAGACGTTTTGGGGACAATCCTCTCTGCAAAAACACTTCTATAATAAGTAGCCTAGTTATGTTCCTCAAAGTGATGAGAAAAGGAGCAATTTAGTGAAAAATGTTTGCATGTATACACATGCACTACTGTTCAAAAATGTGGGGTCAGTAAGATATTTACTGTTTTTTACTTCTGCTCATCAAGGCTGCATTTATTAGATTAAAAATCCAGAAAAAAACTGTAATATTGTGAAATATTATTTCTGTTTAAAATAACTGTTTTCTGTGTGAATATATTTTAAAATGTAATTTATTCCTGTGGTACAAAGCATCATTACTCCAGTCTTCAGTGTCACACGATCCTTTCAGAAATCATTCTAATATGATGATGTTTTATTATCAGTGTTGGAAACAGTTGAGCTGCTTCATAGTTTTTTTTTTAGGATTCTTTGATCATTAAAATATTAAAAAGAGAAGCGTTTATTTAATGATGTTCAGAGCTACTGTTACAGTAGTTTACTGTTTCACTACTGCTCAAAAGTTAGGGATCAGTACATTTTTATTCTTTCTTCTTTGAGAGAAATCAATACTTTTATTAACTAAGGATCTATTAAATGAACAAAAAAAGTCATAGCATAGATTTACATTTTAGAAATATTTTATATTTTGTCAAAAAATGTGTTATTTTTTGCTTGTTATTCATCAAATAATCCTATAAAAATATATTTGGCTGCACAACATTATAAATCATCATATTAGAATGATTTCTGAAAGGATCGTGTGACACTGAAGACTGGAGTAATGATGCTTTGTATCTCAGGAATAAATTGCATTTAAAAATATATTCACACAGAAAACTGTTATTTTAAATTGAAATAATATTTCACAATATTACCTTTTTTTCTGGATTTTTAATCTAATAAATGCAGCCTTGATGAGCAGAAGAAACATCTTTAAAAAAACATTAAATATCTTTCTGACCCCAGTTTTTTTGAACAGTAGTGTATATCTCTGTAAAAATGATTTGAATGCGTCTCAACGGTGGGTTTGTGTTTTTGAGCCGCCGAGCGCCATCTAGAGGACAGACGTTTTGTTTCTATTTTAAAACAGCTACTGCTCGATAATCGGCCTCCGTGTCCCGTTCAGGAGCTGCGTAATATTGTGCAGCACGATGTTTCGTGTGGGCAGAACACAGACTACTGCTTGCACCATATTGTTACAGACATTTCAACTGCTTCAAAGATCTTCTCATTATTTTGTCAGAACTGCAGACCTGTCTCTCAATATCGAGCTCACCTTTCAAACACAGTAGCCGAATATAGTTGTATGTCTAAACTGATATTCAGATATAAATATATAGCCTATAGACTGCTTCTATTGTCATCATCAGCTTTGGATAAAAGCGTCAGCTAAGTGTAAAGATGTTAGGGCTGTCAATCAATCAATTGCATATGGGAGTCTGTTGAACTTGGTACACAAAATAAACTATTTATCATCTTGACAGGAAGATTTCATTGATTTTAATGATCACGTTAGCGTGCGCATGCTCTGTTACGCAAGGCTCGGCTGAGAAGCGACCTCTCCTGGTTGGAGTCAGTATTACCATCATAACCTAAAGCGCTTTCCATAATAAAGACAGAGTATATCTGATTGTGCTAAAGTGGAACTATTGCAATACTTTAGGTACACTTGAAAGATTTTGCATTTAAAGGGCAATATTACACAATCCATATTAAAAGTGACATAAACAGAAATGTGCAGTTTGAAAAGTTTAAATTATGAGAATTTATAATTTGATACCAAGAATATGCTATCAAAATACATTTAATATAACCGAGTCAAAGTTCAAGATGCATCTTTTATCTTGATTTTTAGTTATTAAAATGGCTAAATACGTAATTTCAGATTTAAGTGGAATATTACAATCATCTCCATTAAGTTTGTAAAAAACATCCAAAACATCTCTACAGACTGCACACATATGTATTACGTAAAGTCTAGACTATAGTGCAAGTGCACATTTAGTGTGTTCATTCAGTGTCTTTAAATTGACCACAAATTCAAGACAAAGGGTGTTTTATACCACTTCACATAGCCTAGTTAAGTATTTATCTGATCAAACGATACAATAAAATTGTCAAATATTATTACAATTTAAAACAGCAATTGTAATTTATTTCTGTGAATTTTCAGCAGCGTTACTCCAGTCTTCAGATCTTCATAAATCATTCTAATATACTGATTTGCTGCTCAAGAAATATTTCTGATTATTATCAATGATGAAAACAGTTGTGCGGCACAATATTTTTGTGGAAACTGTGATGCATTTTATTTTTCAGGATTCACAGATGAATAGAAAGTTCAAAAGAACAGCATTTATTAGAAAATTATATTTAAGCTATAAAGATGTTTTTACAGTCGTGATTATAGCCTTGGTTAATGCCTATTTGTTACTTGATACGCTTTATAATTATTATTTTGTACTTATTACAAGTATTAAAAAAACGGTATGAATACTGTTACTAATAAAATTCTCACGATGAATTTAAGTTCTCCAAATCTAATTTGATGTTATTTTTTTTAGCCTAAATGTTTGAAACTCAAATGAATAAGATTTTCAATATTATTGCAAGACGTACAGATATCTATAATGATCATCACAGGATAAGTTTGTTTAGCTCTTAGTTTTTTATTTTTGTGGAAACTCTAATTTCTCATTTCCGATGTCTCATGTTTGTTCAGGATTCTTTGTTGAAATACTTAAAAAAGGAACAGATTTTTGCTTTATTAAACTTATGACAAACAGCTCCAAAATATACTGACCTACAGAGCACTGATTACTGATTACACGCTCACTTCAGGTCAAGCAGTTGGACTGTTTTATTTTTTAATTACCATTAACCCATTTAATTTGTCCAAAGATATGAAAATATCCAAATGATGTGTCATTAGTAACCCTTTAAAATAATGTTAATAATGATTTCTATTTATTTATTAAAGTGTGTGAAGAATTGTGTCTTATGGTGGTCAGATAATGTATATGCTGAATTTACATATTCCTTCAGCCATGAATATCGTTATATACTGCATCTTTGCCCAGTTATTTTAAACAGTTTGATATAGTTTTTGTAGCATATATCATCAAATTGTTATATTAGTGCCATCAGTGCCACAACATCAATATTATATCCTATTCGTAACATTTGAACTATTTCTTTAGTGCAATATTTTGCCATGCAACATTTTTCACTGTGATTGGACTCATATCTCTAAATTAAAGACGTGCACCAAAAATCTTTGCCATATCTTTGTTAATTGTGGTGTTATAATCTTCCTCTTCAGCTCGAACATGTGATCATTTGGACGCCTGTGAGCTCCTGCGATGCTCTGATCTGACTACAGCAGCTGTTTTATGCACGGCAGAGCATAATCAAACACACATGAGCGTGCTAGTCAGTGTGTTAAGGGACATTAGAAAATCTCAGATACAGTAGATGAGTATCATCAGGGTTGGAGTTAATCTCTCCAGGTTCAGATTTGAGAAACCCTGTCGTAAAATATCAGTAAGGTGTTTGAGCGCCCTCCTGTGACTCACATGGGTTTTAGGTCCCTGGTGGGCCAGAAAGCATGGATATTTAAAACATAAACATTTTGATAAACTTTTCTAGAGGAAAAAAAAATCTGTGAATATTTTATTCAGAAAAAAAGGATTTTATGCAAAACTTTTTTTACACAAAAAGTGAATGGAGATCATTTATTTCACTTAATTTATTTAATTATTTGCAGTCCTTATTTGGGACGCACACTCAGGGTCTTCGCAACAAAATGTAATTGTGAATGTTTTTTTAAAAAACAATGTAATTTTATTTTGGTTATTAATGTTTTTATTTCACATTTGTGTAGTTTCTGAATAACTTATCATAGTTTTTCAAATTTATGAAAATGTATTTTAAATTCTTTTTTAAATAGATAAAACAGCTGTTTATGTAAAATTCACTTCATAAAATACCCACATTTATAATTTTCCTTTATGGGGATAACATGGATCATGTGACATGGTTTAGTGCAAGAATTCTGAATTTTTAAGATTTCTGATCTTTTGGAAAATGCAGTTTTAAAAAACTACTTTTTTTTTTTTTTACCAGTAGATGGCTGCAGAGCTCCACTATTGGCTATTTGCTGTTTGATCAGCTTAAAGATATCTTTTCAGAAAACATCCACACCTCTATTTTTAGACATGCATGTTTAGTCAAGGAAGCCCAAGGAAAATCGGTCAGTTTTGATATCATGGCAGGTTGCCAAAAAGAAATAAATGTATGGGAAACCTGAGACCAACTTCATTACTTGTGTTTGTAGCAGATATTGCTGTCGATTCTGAAACACGAGTTGCCAGTCAGATGTGTTTCTGGTTTGTATTCCTGAATCGACAACTATGACTGTGATTGGCTACAATGCTCACCACTCCATGACATCTTCTTCAATAATAATAATAATAATAGTAATAAAGACCATTATTCTTAAAAAAAAACATTACGTAGTAAATAAATTATCAGTATGATCTTTAACTGAGACCGAAGACTATACTCCACAACAAGCTTGCTCTAGAGGGTGATATTGTTGTCCAATTTCAAGATCCAGAGTTCACTTACCAGAGAGACCAATTCATTCTGCTATAAAGAGGGACATATTCAAAGGTAGGAAGTGCTATGTATGAGTACAATGCATATCCTGCAACCAAACAAATAGAGAATGTTGCTCAAGAAAAGCATCCCTGTTTGAGAGAGCCAGGATCTATGGGTGGTACTGCTGGAAGATCAGCCTCGCTTTTAAAACGGATAACCTCCGTCAGAAGTATGGTATTGCAGGATGCCCAGAGCTAACAAGAGGTCTATCCTAAACCTAACTTTCTGCCAGGTTTTCCGGACGGGAAGTCTTCTGACAGAGATTCTCTTTGCTGGAAGAGATGAAGAACAGGAAGAGACAGGAAAATGATACAGTAGATTCTCTGATGGAGAGCACCTTTGGCTTGTGAAGGAAAGAAACTGTTCATGGTGAACCACTTGGGTCTAAATTGGCTATCGCTGTAGCCAATTTAATGCATCTGATCTTCAGCTGTCTTTCTTTAAAGGACTCAACACAATTGTCCCAAGACTGCTGCAGATGTACAAAAAAGTTTTAAATAAAGCATGAACAGGAACTGGCACAGCAGTAATGACTTTATGCAAAAATTTTACTAAAGGACTATTCTTTCGGATGTCTTTTTGCACATGTGCACAAGTAGGTCTATCAGATCCACTATTCTGTCATCTTCTGTAAGAGAAAGACCACCACCTTGTCAAAGCCTAATAGCTAATATAGGTTCTGGTGTTCTACTCATGAATATGATCAACGATGCTGCTGCTTTTCCTCCACGCTGCACGAGTAATATAGTTTGCCACAGGGATCATTTGTCACTGTCAGTTTAAAGGCATCAGGTGTCATCTCGGAAAACTCATAGAAATTCAATCCCAGTAATCAATGGAATGGTCTGTGATAGACAAATGAGAGCAGCCCATACGCTGGAAAGACTGTAAAACTGTAAAAAAATTTAAAAAAAAATCCCAGAATTCCCTGCATTGCATTAAATTTGATGTCTTTTCTTTGAAATAACCGTTTCTCCTTTTTCTTATTAAGGTTGTATGTCACATGTAATTGTCACGGTTGGTGTTTGTGGATTGAAGAGATCGCAGGTAGCGTTGATTGAAGCACTAAAGTATTTTAATAAACATGAACGCAAACACAGAGACTTCCAACGTAACACATCTATTGATCGACAAACTAGAACTCAAGAGACAGGGGATTTAAACACAAGAACTAATGAACTAGACAAGACACAGCTGGGGAAACACAGGTGGACATGAATTAACTAATAATCACACACTGACACAGGAAGGACCAAATAAGGGCAAACAGGAAGACATGAAATGAAACTAAACTTAAATCAAAACAGGAAGACATGAAAACGAAACTAAGAACTGAACTAAACAGACAATGAACGAGACAGTAATGTGTTACATCAACGTTTAGTGCATATTTGAGTGTAATGAGTCTCATCATGATGGTGTTTAGTGTTTGTGTGAATGAATCTGAGCTCCTTCTGTATAAGCTGCTTTGGTTCATCCTCTGACTTTCTCCTCATCACCTGCATTTGGTGCTTATCAGTGTATTTCAAAGATACAAAACAGATTTCAGTACTTTAGTAGCTTGATTTTGTAACATTATATCAAATGATGAAATAATGAATAAAAATGAAATTACGGTATTTAACTGTATATTTAACTTAAATCTTTACGCTCACATTCCGGCAGTTCTTTACCGTAAATTTAACTTTTAGGCCCCAATACAATTTTTAAATAAACAAACTCATTTCAAATCAAATGCAAATGCTAATTTTTTTCAAGAAGGCATACTGGACGTTTTTTTACAGGCATCATCCAAATCACTGCAAATCTCGAAGGAATATTTCACCCCAAAATAAAAAATGTAAAGTGAAAAGAGACTTGTTCGTAAGAAACAAATCTATCATTATGATGCTTTAACTTTAAATTATTGCTTCTTGTCATAATCTAATAGCGCTCCCTCCAGTAAAAAAGTCCGTCTTCTGTTGTCTTATGTCAAAATCCAGTACATAGCTGTTTTGGCTTATAAACGTTGCTTGATCCTGATTCAGACAAGAAGGGTACTTTAGGCATGGGTTTTTCAGCCAGAATCAATGATTTGAAGTTAAAAAGGTTTAATTTGTTTCATCTTTTGTCTTTTCCAGATGTGAACTGTGACTGGAGTGCTGTAGATTATTGTGATGTTTTTAATAGCTGTTTGGATTCTGACGGCACCCATTCACTGCAGAGCATCCGTTGCTGAGCAACATATGTCTAAATCTTATGAAGAAACTCATCTACATGTGGGAATGACATGAGGATGAGTACTTTTTTTTTTTTTAATTGTTCCTTTAAATATGATCTTAGGTACTATCAGTAATTATGCATATCTCTAAAACATTCAGTGGAGGATGACTTAATGCTAAGGTGCACTCATACAATATTTGGAGATTTGCCCAAACTTAAGGCATAAGGAATAGCCATGTTTTCCTTTTTGCAAACAGCACTAAAAATATGTTTAAGTTGTAAGTGTTTATCGTAGCCAGCAGATGATGCCATTGAGCCGTTGTGTTGTGTGGGTGTGGCAGTGACTGATGGAGAGTATCATCATGTTATTCCACAGACAGAAAAAAATAATGAAAGAAATGATAATGCCAAAGCAGCAAACATGGAAATGAATAGCAATTCTCAAAGACCTTGCAGGATACATTAATTAGCATCAAACTGATAGATGGTGAATTTTTGAACTCGCTACAGTTTAACTGATTTAATTTAGCATTTAATTAAAAGCTCTAATTCTGTTAGTATCATAGTATTGCTGCGCTATGTGTGGGGTCCTGTGTTTATGATTTTGCAAGTCATTTCAGACAAAAGCATCTGCATCATGAGTGATATGTGCAAGAGGATTATTTTGTCTTTTTCAAACAGCACATACCGGCCTGTTCACGCCGGACTGGAGCGAGGACAGAAGCAATAATGTGCACGCTTTATCTCTGGAGTGACGCTTGGACGCGCTCTGAAAATTTGGTCTGGGATTTCATATCAGAGGTAGAGAACATGAAGTCGAGGCTGATCTGATCTTAAAGTCAGCAGGTTCACCCCACTGCCTTCATGCACTTAGAGTATAAAACATAACCCACATCTGCATCGACTCAAAAAAAGCATTCAACTTTAATCCAGCTTCTATTTTTATGGTTATATTTCCTGCAAACACATGTGGCCTTGGACCACAAAAAAGTGTCAGGTTTTTGTTGATGTATACATCATCTGAAAGCTGAATAAATAAGCTTTCTATTGATATTTGACTGAGAATTATTTGAAAATCTGGTATATAAGGGTGGAAAACGTCTTTAAAGTTGAAGTTCTTAGCTATTCTTATTACAAATCAAAAATGAAATCTTGATATATATATATATATATGGTTGGAAATTTACAAAATATCTTGGAACATGATTTTTACTCAATATCCTCCTTTTCTTCCATAAAAGAAAAATCAATAATTTTGACTAATTTTGTTTTTTGGGGGTGTTTATTTTTTGACCATTGCTACAAATATACCTGCCCTATGTGCTCCAGGCTCACACGTTGCACTCTAAACAATATCAGTGTTTTTTTTTTAATAGTGGTGCTTCCAGTGTGTCATTACAATGTCTAAGATCTGAGATTAGGTAAAAACGCTATGGCTCATGGGTTCACATAGATTACCACATAGCAGGAAACCATTGACATAGTTATGATATAATAAAGTCACAAATCACATGACTTGAAATAAATACACTCTCTTAATTGCTCGTTTCGAAAAGGAATGGTTTCAGACCTTCACAAAACAGTGTTTCACTGCTTAAAATGTAATGTGTCTGATCGCAAAGTTTTGATGCAGGATAATAGACTTTTGAATGCTGTGCACTTGTTTTTTTTCCTGAAATGATTCAGGCATCTCTAGTACTTTAAATGTGTACAGCAGTGTGTGATTGCATTTGTAGCCTGTATCAAGTGTTGGGGATTAGATGACCCTGCTGAGACAGATTGAGCGAACATTGTGAACTCTGCTAGGAATCTACTTACCAAATCAACGACAGCTGCCTGACTGCACCTTCAGCTGATAACACACAGTCAGAGTTTCACCGTGACACCAGCCTTACAGAAATAGGGCTGCTGCAGTGTAACTCTGACAGTGTTTTCAACTACCTGGTCTCGTGGCATAAATGCACCTAGGGGCTCTTTTTAGTGAGACACAAAATATGTACCAATAAGTACATATCACAGCAGTTTCTAAAAGAACTGAACACTGGAGGCAGTAAAACTCTGACACCTTTTTTCCGACACCAGTAAGGTACATAAAAATGGGCAAACAAAAAATGCACGGAGGCACATATTTTTCTTAAAGCAGGGTAGTTTTCCAGCACCGCTAATGAATGCGAGGTAAATGCATGACTTATAATTGGATAATGGTAGCTTGCATTTTAAATTTCTGGATATCTCGATTCGTTGATTGTTTCCCAGCAGCCTCTGTCTATATATATATATATGTGTGTGTGTGTGTGTGTGAGATGGGCATTAGATTCTTGTCCAGACTGTGAGATTGCATTTTCTCTCTTCTGCATCAACCCCTCACGTTCAATTCCTTCATCCAATCACAGTGTCTAAGCTCTGAGTTTCAGGGGACAAAATTTCCCCTCTTAAAATGTCAATTCCAGTATTCTCGTATGCATCTGGTTTACTCTGCTTGACCTTCAGGGATGCCGCTGGTTTTTAAGTTTTTAAAGATCTGTGCTGACATTTTCCTCCAGCGTTACGTCCCTTCTGGCACTGACGTGGTGTACTCTCTCTCATTTTTCATAACGTTGCTCTTTAAGGGAAGGAGTTCACAATACATTTACTCACCGTCATGTAAAACCGGCACAGCTTTCCAGAACAAAAGTATCTTGATTTTTGAGTGCCGCAGACAGAAAACAAGAATCCTGTGGCTGGCCAAGACTTAAACCTGAACTTATATAAAACTTCAACACTGCTTCGCAAGCAGTTTTATTTCCTTCTGGAAATGCAGATATATTTAGAGCGAGCCTCCCTTGTTGGGACAGTTTCTTGGCTCTGCTGCTTTCTCTTCCACTTACTGTAGCGAGTTTTATTGAATTTGGCTTACAGAAGAGCAAAAAAGAGCATTATTAGCCTCTCTCATTTGTTACTCCAGGACCTCTCATTCAGACTCATTCATCATCGTCGAAATCCAAAACTGATCCAAGCCGTCTGAAGAATTTACTTGTAAGCTGTTATTTTTCTTCCCAAAAAAGGAGTAGCATGATTCATCGCTTAAGAGCACAGTGGGATCAGACAATCAGATTACAGGTATATGATGAAGTTGGGAAGCATTTTACACTCATCACTTCCTAATTCTTAGGTGTTTTTATATTGAATCGAAGCCTGATGATATCCAAACCCTTGATTTTGGGTTCTTCTTTTGACTGTAATGCAAAAAAACTATAACAATGTTTTGTTTACAAGCACTTTTTAGGAGCAGATTGATCTGAAATGCCATTATAACAGACCGATGTGGAAATACAAATATGCAGAAGTAGCTATATAAAAAAAACGTGAAAATATTTTCCAATTTGCTACAAGCTCTTCCCATCCAAAGTGAATGTTTCCACTAAATAATACGAGCAAAAGTCAAGTCGATTAACGTGAACAGATAAACAGACGTAACATGTACAACTCTAAATATATTACTGTATATTTTGAATGAAATTAAAATATATCATGATATTGTATGATTGTGGTAATACTATACACACAGTACTCTGCAAAATTCTTAGGCACTAGTATTTTCAGCAACGGAAAAAAGGTTTTATGTGGGTTATTTCTATCTTTTGCGGTAGCGTGTCAGTTGGAAATATCAGTTTCCGAACATTATTTTTGGCATTAATTGTAATAATGCAGTGAGGATGGCCTGTTTTGCAGTGGAAATTTCTTATTTCTATATAGTCTGTATGCATAAAACTCCTCCTAGATGAATAGAGAGCAAATGTGATCGGCATCTTCGTGTATATCGTGACAGAAATTTAATGAACTTAAAATAACTTGGTATATATCTGAAGTGAGCCTCAAACACATCAACCCCTTCTACCTCTTGACTTCCAGGTTATAATTACAATGACCGTATGGCTGAACCTCCGATGGCCATTAGCTAAACGTATTCATAGCTATTAAATGAGCTCCGTATACATTAATTTTACTGCCATCCATTTACTGGGCATCATTATTTTTACTTGTGGTGCTTGGTGGTTCTTTACAGACTATTATTCATCTGCATTTCACAGGACTACGCCACTGCTGTGTTTAAAAGAATAATTTGATTTTGATAGTTATGACCTTTCAGATTTATCTATCTTGTATTTTGAGCTCATAAGCTAGTGGATGAACAGTAGCGTCTAAACCTCTCTGGACGGGCTTCATTTGCACCGCTGAGGCTCGAAGCTGTTGTAAGGAGCTTTAAGGGGACTCGTGGGTAAAGTTGTCATGTGACAGGTATGAGGTACAGTATAGAGCAGTCCTGACATCAGGGGTCATTAAAGGAGGATGATGGACAGAGAGGCAATGGAGAAAGTGGAGAAAGGGCAGGTGGAGATTCTGCTGTTGTCAGTTCATCCTTAAAACTAAAAAGACGGCACGTCCCTGGAGACCAGGCCGGAAACACTGGCCTGCACGCTCACTAAATGAGCTGAAATACTACAGCTGTAAACTCACACACATATAGCCTTCTTACACTGCAGAGACGGATCCAACAAATGTTTTATTTGAACTCAGACTTGCAGGAGAGAAGAGAGTGATTAAGATGGAGGACTGAATCAGTTCTGTGCATTGATTGTTCATTAAGATACTTTGCTGCTTGTTTTAGATTTTTCTGAACACTGTTTACAAATAACACATTAATACTGTTTCTCTTGCTGTTCTGTGGCATGCATACTGTGCAAAGTAAGAAGATTTTGTGCATGCATGCAGTATGCACATGAACAGCTACGTTTGCAAAAACGCACTCGTATGGCAGAAAAATTAGGAATATGTAGTCGAATGCAACCCATGCGATGCACATGATAAGCAAGAAATATCATAATATATTTTTATAATTTTTTTTAATACATTTGTTAAATGTTTTGTATATATCTATAGCCTATATATATATATATATATATAGAGAGAGAGAGAGAGAGAGAGTGAGAGAGAAATTATGTTAAAATTGTATATTTTGTATTATACAAGCAGCAATGTATCTTAATGAACAATGCACAGAATCTTAATTATGCTCTTCAAATAAACATTTGCTATATATATATATATATATATATATATATATAAATATGATAATATATTTTTCTAATTTTTTTTTATACATTTGTTTAATGTTGTGTAT
>JAUYWG010000055.1:17430578-17484369 GCA_034779775.1 Enteromius afrohamiltoni | reverse complement strand
CATATGCCAGATTTATTTTATTTTTAATGTAAATAAATTAAGCAGAATAAATTTAGAAAATAAAATGACGATGATAAAATGATTATTGATTTATGACCATATTATATTAAACTATATTTTCAAAACAAGAATCTAGGCTGTGTATTGGATGTTTGAGTAGAAGTCTGTACTAGACTAGTGTTTGAGCGCCCTCTTGTGACTCACATGGAAAAAAACAATGATATGGGGTTTAGGTCCCTAGTGGACCAGAAAACATTCAAATTTAAATCAAACATTTTAATAAACTTTTTGTAGATTAAAAAAAATAAAACGTTTCAAAGTAGTTACATTTGTTTAAACGTAAAGAAAAGAAGTAGAAAACGGCCACTTCCATTAAAAATTAGTCAATTTTTTAAACATTTTACAATCATTTTTTGTGGTAAATATATTTGAATCTGAAAAATGTTATTTACCATTTACCACAAAAACAAAACATTTTACTGTAAAGGAAATTGTATGTAAATGTTCTCCACCAAAAATGTATGATTTTTTTTCCACAAACAAAATTAACATTTAATTCTGAGAAAAAAAAAGACATTTTATTTAACATTCGAAACACAGAAATTGTATGAATGCATCTTTTTTTCCCACAAGTATGAAGTGTAATCATTTACCACAAATTCTTTTACATTTTTGAAACACAGAAATTGTATGTAGCTTTTTCCACAAACAAGCATTAAGTGATTATTTCTGCACAAAAATATGATTTTGAAATAGAGTTGTTTTTTCACAAATGTATTAAAAACATTTTTTTCATGAAAATTTTATGTAACATTTGAAACATTGAAATTGTATTGATGCATCTTTTTTCCACAAGTATGAAGTTTTATCATTTAAAGTGTATGAATATTTCAAACTATCTATAAGATAATGCATTTCTCATTTATTTATTATATAGTACTATACAAGACAAATTACGTATTTGAGAGCTGAAATTTCATATTACTGCAAGGCTATGTTCAAATCTGCTGTTTGTTTAGTTATAGCCTACTAATAATCTAACACATTGAGAGAAGGTGTCCACTCCTGACTTTGTGAAGGTTGAAGTCATCTCATCTGCACACCTGATCTAGTTCATTGGCTCTGGTAGCCTGGTCTGCTTGATTTGGTGTTGGTTTATTGCTGTGTCCTTGTGAAAGCAAACAGACACACATAGGGTTAATTATGCTCTTGCAGAATACAATTCGATGCCTGAGGCTGCTTCATTTGTTGGAAACATGCTTCAGCAAGAGACAGTCGACGTTATGCTGATAATACACCCCTTACTATACCTCGGATATAGAACAGACAGATGGAAAGATGGATAGATGGATGGATAAATAGATAGATAGCCGCATAGATATATTTAAGAAACATTGTTATGTTTATTTAAAAAGTGGGGTATGTCCTGTTCTTGATTCTGATTGGTTGTAAATTACTCTACAAACCTACAGCTTTTTGCGATGATTTTTCTGTTTTCTCTGAATGCAGGTTCAGAGTTTGACCACAGCGTTCTTCAGGGACGCCATGGGCTTCCTGTTGCTCTTTGACCTTCCTTAATGTACAAACCTTGATGAGTAAGTCCAGACTCATCGTATACAGTAAAGTGTGCCCCGCTGATATAGTTTTGTTTTGATACAATTACTTTTTCCATATTTAATGAGCAGCTTACTTGTATTTTCTTCAAAATAACGTGCTTGCTCCTTCTTGGAACAAATCTTTGTATTTATTTTATTTTTTTAAATAATAAATGGCTGCCCTTATAATAATATTGATAATAATAATATATTTTCTTTATATTTATATTATGTTTTATTTTTTAACTATCTTCTACTATGAAAACTAAAACAAACTGAAAATAAGTTTAATATGCTGTTTTTTATTTTATTTTATCTTTACCTAGCAGCTTAGAGTATTTGTCAAACTACTACTACTAATCTTAGTTATTTTATATTTAATATTATTTTAATATTGTAATTAATTACATTTTTACCTAACAACTTTGGTGGTTGCCTAATCTACTACTACGAAAAAGTTCATATTTGTTCAGTAATTTAATTTCTACTAAACAGAAACTACTAGTAATGCATGAAATATTCAATATAATTTTTTATTCATTTTATGTGTAATTAATTTTAACTAACAGTTTAAATAGTTTTTTTTTTTTACAATCTTTTATTCATAAAAAATTTAACAGCAGTTTAATAATAATAAATTATTATTAATAGATAAACAACTCTGCTTGTTGTTGTTACACTGTCATGAATAATTTTTGAAGTAGTGATATATTGTTGTGCTGTCTCGTGCAGGTCAGCTGCAGACGCATTCATACTGCAAGAATCCAGATGTGGTTTTGTGCGGAAACAAATCAGACCTGGATGACCAGCTGCATTTCAAAATAATCTCTCTAAGATTACGATAAAGCACAGACTAAATGAAGTGCATCAATAAAAGTGTTGTGGTTGGTGCTCTTATCCGTTTTACTTTTTATCTTTCAGCAGTGTCCCCTACTTTGAGACAAGTGCCACAAACGGAGAGAATGTGAGTCGTGCCGTGGAGGTTCTGCTAAACCTCCAGTGCAGCTGCTAAATGCCATAAGAAGCCTTCCAGACGAGACTCGCTGATCCACTTCATCAGCACTAGCGTACATCATTGATTGAGCAGATGATGAGGACCAGTGACCCTGCGCCGCAGATTTTTCTTAGAATCGATGGACTAAAGCTTCCTAGATTCAAGTCTTTACCTACAGTATATATGGAAAGTGACTTACCCTCAAGCTCATCTATGAGGCATAGAGCTACTGCCCTCAGTTCTTGCACAACATGAGGAAACTCTTTCTCAATCTCCTCAAAATGCTTTAAGGACAGAGAGAAGAGGCTGCAGGGGGTCAAAGCTGAAACCGAGGCCAGCTGTCTTCCTCCAAATAAGAAGCTGATCTCTGCAGAAACACACAACGTCTTAAAACACTGAGTATGAGGAATTTGAATATTTTTATATGTTATTGAATATGTTTTAAGAATATATATATATATATATATATATATATATATAATACAAAGACATACCGTATATATTTAAAAAATATATTTATTTATATAAATATATATGTATGTATGTATATATATATATATATATATATATATATATATATATAACTACCAAAATGACTGATAAGTTTCAGAGAAAAACTTTTGCACGTATACACATCATAATATAGTGGATATATTAAATTTATGCGGAATACATTTTTGGTCACAAAATAATTAATTGTTCTTTTTGGATGCAGCCAAGATTTTTCAGGTTAATGGCATCAAAAGAAAGAAGAACGCTTTTGTTTGTAAGTGTTTACTAAGTGCATTCCTGATCATTATTATATGAATTATTAGATCTTTTTCCACATCAAACAGTCACTTTACATTTTAACGAAGGGTTTAAGACCAGAACTGCTTGACTTTTGATGCTACAGCAGTTTTCCTTATACATCACCTCCAAACTGGTCTCCATCGCTCAGCTCCTTATTAACAAATTTGTTCTTCACAAGAACACGTCCGTGCTCAATAAAGAACAGCATGTGGTTTGCTTTAGCATCCTGGTGAATAATGACATCTCCAGCTTGAAATAATTCATACTCCAAGTTTACCAGGATTGCTTCAGTGAACTCTCTGTCGTGTTTCAGGAATATGGAGCGCTTGCTCAGCAGGTTGGGACACATATCTGCTATAATATCCTTTAAAAGAGAAAACAGAGTTATACTGTATATAAACAGATTATTTTGTTTACTTTCTAAGCAGGATGCTGTAATTAGCTCCAGTGTGAGCATAACACTGAGGTGTCCGATATCTGACCTTTGCTTATTTCTATGTTCAAATGAATAAGAAACCTTTCTAAGCCGTATGGAAACAAGATCGAGGATGTTCTTCTTGTCGTATTGCCATTTGAACTGGGCAGTGGTGCGTTGGCGCAGTACCCTGGGCAGCTTCTTAAACATTTTGGATGACTGCAGCTGGCTCATCTGCATCATTTATACGACATACTGTATTTATTTGTTAAATACATTTCATTTCATACTTTTAAACTCTTAAAAAACACTTAAGTGCACCTTTTTCTTATATTCATTGGTAGTGGCAGACATGCTCCCGACTGTTCCAATCAAGCAGGCAATAAGCGCAAAGCACATTATGCGTCCAACCACCATGGTTACAACAGCCATCCACCGTTCTGCCATACCTGAAACACAAAAGAGAATAATTGTATCTCATAGCAAACCACATTTTCGCATCTTATTCAGGAGTATTTGCTCATGCAAAACCTGATGCCACAATGCTGAAGTACCAGGGCATCTGTTGCTATTTAGGTGTTCTTTATGCCACAGGTTTTGAAAAATCACTAATCCTGATGGTGAAAATGATGCTAATGCCACATTTAAAGTTATTTTCTGTACCAAAGGACAACAAATGATCTTTCTTCAAAATTGCTTAATGCTGGAAGGATGTGTGATGTACGTGTTGGTGATTGATATTCTGATAAAATCCAGGACAGCTGATAGAAAGCTCTGAAGGAAGCATAGGAGTATTTTCCCCCGATCGTGCTATTCTGCAAAACATAAAATAGGAACAAATGTTAAGCGTCACATCTATAAATGCCGGCATATGCGATACAAATTGCGACATACCTTGATGTTCTCTTGCATGACCCAGCAGTCATCTGGAAACTCCTCCAGTAGAGATAGGAAGTACTGGAGACACGTGTTCCAGTGCCAAACCAGGACTATCAACATGAACATAAAAAAAACACGGAAAAACTTCTTGACTTCTTCGAGTTGAATGTCAGAGACCTAGAATGACCAATAACACAGACAATATCAGAGCCGAAAAAAGAACGCTTGAAGAAGAAGAAAAAGAAAATGCTTGTTGGTTTTAGATTTATAGTTGGTTTTTTATCTAAAGATCAAGTCAGATTTAGTTGTTATGTACAATATAAAGTTTTATATCTTAAATTCCATGACATAAGCAATTTTTTTTTTTTTAATTATAACAACAAATAATCACGTTTCTTTTTTTCTTATTTTGACCCCAGTGGGGTTTTACCATTCACAAACATGATTGTGAGTGAAACACAAACTTACGCTTTCCAATTCGAAGCAAAATCTAAGAAGTTTCGGCACACGGAGTAACCGGATCATACTGAAGATCCTCACAAACATGAGAATCCGCACCAGTTTCGAAGCCAACAACACATCTGTGTCAGCATGATAAAAGTGCTCCTGTGGCAAATTACACATGTGTTCATTGCATGTTAGACAAAGTTAAATAAAGGATCTTTATAATTTGATCAGTGTGAGCGATAATCAACTTCATGAATAAAATTACCACAATGATAATGATAATGTCAACTGGAAAGGCAGCCACCACATCAGGAACGAACCAACTTTTGAAATAATCGAGTCTGATAAATTTTGGATCCAGGATGGCCTAGACAGAAACAAGACTCTGTTGTATTCATTTTTAAGAGTCATAATTCAATAAATAAATATATTACAGTATAAAAAAAAAAAAAAGTCAGTGAGGACATATCCTTACCTGACCGTCGTCACTGAATATGCCCATTTGAAAATTAATCCCAACATCAAAGCAAAACATGACGTCTGAGAATACATTGAAGATCACCCAGTACTTGTGGGCATCACCTTGCATGTCATCCGAAAACGCCATGTCAAGAGGAATTGTTATGAGGTTCACGAATGTTAGGATGACCATAAACATAAGGTAGTAATGCCTGTAAGACAGAAAAAAAGCAATTATATTATATAAGCAAATATATATATATATATATATATTTACATTTAAATTGAATTACGTTTATTAAAAATACAAATGTAATGTGTTTAACTTGCAATTTTGCATTATTGTTACAAACATATTAGTTCAACTTAGTGTTATGTTTTCAATGCTGTTAATAACCTTCAGAGACAAAAACTTGAGACTTTTGACAGCTTATCAAGAACGAGGTAACACTTCTAATTAGCATATATGCGACATAATCTGAAACTGATTGAGCTTTATTAGGAAAGGAAAGTGAAAAATGGCACAATACTGGTTTTCATGACTACGTAGCCTAACGTCCGTTAGTGGAGTCTGTTACGTTACCTGACGCGACTCCGGGGGTGAATCACCCATCGGCATTTTCCCGCTTCTGTTTCCCCCGCATTTTCGTCTCCTTCGGGACAGATCGTTAACGTTTGGGCATCTTCAAATCCCGGGTCACTTGAGCTATTTTCCGTCATCTCGACTGAACGACTGGACGGCGCATAGCAGACACGGTTATTTTCGTTCATTCTTGTTTATGTTTAAACATTAGCGAATCCGCGCGTGACACTTGAGTCGCGATAACAAACGAGTTTTAGTTATTTTATTTTTAACTTAACTTAATTTAACTTAACTTAACTTAACTTAACTTAACTTAACTTAACTTAACTTAACTTAACTTAACTTAACTTAACTTAACTTAATTTAATTTAATTTAATTTAATTTAATTTAATTTAATTTAATTTAATTTATAATTCTGTTAATTTCAGAATCCTTTTTTTGGCTAGTTAAAAAAACGTTAACACTAATATTTTTTTTACAAAAAAATAAAGTACAAAAAGTGAAAAAAAAAAAAAAAATCAAATTTACCTACAGAGAAGAGATATTATACGCAAAGCAGCATTTCTATACATAAATAACAATACAAAAATTAAAAACAACTAAAGCTTTAACAAAATAAAATGTTTTCAGAGCTTTATGATAAAATAGTTTGGATATGCCTACTGTTGAACTCACTGATATATAATGTTCTCTGTTATAGATCAGTTGGTGAACCTCTTTTTAAAAACAATAAATAAAGGATTTTGATGTGAAAATGTACTGTGGTGAAATTTAGCAAGAAGTAATTGCAAGTTGCAAGCAAGTTGTTAATTTTATCTTTTTGTTAAAGAAGCCAAATAGTACATCTGTAAAGATTATAGAAAATCGTTGGAGCACATTGTGATTGATAACATTAGAGAGTTCAATTCAAAATAGCTGAGTGTGAGGACAATCCTTGAAAATATGCATTTCAGTTTCATTAGGGTAACCACACAAAAAACAGCTTGTATCTATATCTGATTTAAACCTTTTCAGAAACACTTACACATCTGTGTAAGAATTTTAATGAGATTTCTCTTACCTGATGGATTTTGAAGAAATCCATACTTTTTTCCCCATCAATTAGATCAACAACACTTTTCAAATAAGGCACCACAAATGGAGTTGTTACAAGCTCTGGTTGAAAGAGGGATCTAATCTTATATGTAATTGATGAAGGTTGTGACAAAGTATATTTCAATTCAAATGGGTCTAGATAAAGTGCTGGTTGAGTCCCATAAAAGCATAGTAGCTCCTTTAGAAAAAGCATCCATGCAACAAGTTGAACAACTTGTTGTCCACATACAGAAAGAGTGCAGCATAAGTCTGGAGATGCTCTCCTCTTTAGCAAGCAGTACTCTCTCAAAGTCAAGTCTCTCTGCAACCATGCGTTAAATCTTCTTTGGCCTTTTAATATAAACAGGTCAAAGTTCAAGATACATCTTTCATCTTAATTTTTCAGTTATAAAAACCTAAATAAGTAATTTCAGATGTAACTGGAATACTAAAAATAGTTGCTGTACAATCTTTGACAAACATTAATTCACATTTACACATTTATGTTTAGAGTAAGACCCGAAAGCAAGCTTCAGAGAAAAGTGTTATGCGTTTAATTGCTATAGGGATTTGGGAAGCATCTCTTAAAAATAAGGCGGTACTTAAACGTCAGCTTTTAATGCCATAAGATATGATCAAAAAAACGCTATGGAATCTTTTCCTTAATATATCTCAGATCTGCAGGTTATGTCAGAGTATAAGCCAGGCTGATTTTAAATATTTGGTACAACTTTATATTAAGTGTCCCTAATACCTGTGTACTTCCATAGTAACTAGATGTGTATCTTACCACAGTGTATGTACATAGTATCTACAGCTGTAACATTTCTGTAACTACACACATGCAACAACCCTCAGAATGGTAGGTACAAATGTGTAACAGGACCAACAGCACTTTTTGTATAGCCTAGTGTTACACTTTATATTAAATAGCCAATTGCTATGGATTTAGCATGTAATTACTCTGATGTTACAAAGCAGCAGGCAGTAAATTAGGCTTTACATATAAATTGTGATTGGTGTCCAGAATGTTACAATTAATATTAAGTGGGCCGGTACTGAGGAGTTACCATGTATATACACTGCTATTACAGAGGTGCACTAACTCCACCCACTTCACATATCCCTAAACCTACCCAACTGCACCCCCTGTTCAGTTACTCTTATACATACTGCTGTTACAAAATATAGCTACGTAATTCCTGTTACTTAGTGAAGAAAAAAAAGGTGTTGTTACCAGTGTCCTGTTACACATTTGTACTCACACACACCATTCTGAGGGTTGTTACACGTGTGTAGTTACAGAAATGTTAAAGCTGTAGATACTATGTACATACACTGTGGTAAGATACACATCTAGTTACTATGGAAGTACACAGGTATTAGGGACACTTAATATAAATTGGGAACAAATATTTTTACTTTTGTTTGTTTCTGCTCCAACACTAATCAAACACACCTAAAGCAACTAAATAAAGTCTTCAGGATTGCTTAAATACAATGTTTACTACTAAATACCCAAATAGGTAATTACTCTTATGACACCTTAAAATAAAGTGTTATCATATTTTGTATTTTTGTTATTTAATGCACAAGTAAATGTGAGCACAGTGTATATATGACATATGAAAATAAGAGTATTTTTGTTAATATGCAAAGTAGCCTAAATGAAAACCAATAACTAATTTTACATTCTGCCATTTAAGTGCTGTTGACTTCTCTTATATTCTTCTCTATTCTTATCACTATCTGCATGTACCATACATGAGTATGCAATGTTGGAGAACAAGCTTTTGGGGCTTTTGAGAACAAGAACAAAGCTGATTAAGCAATAAAGCTATAGTGAGCCCTTTTATTAAAATAATACAAATATTGTCTTTTTCACTCAGTATTAGGCTGCTTGATTTTATTCACAAATATTTCAGTTACCCTGATAGCACAAGTACATCAAAGAGACGTCTATTTGATGTCTGCATTTATATCTGATGTATTATTTAGGTTGTTTTAGGTTGTTCATTTCCAATACGTCTATTGGACGCCTCCTTTTGATGTCAAATAGACGTCTGGTCAATGTATGGTCAAACTAATTTTTCTATTGAAATAAGGAAGATTTCTGTGCCACCCCGGACTGATTGCTGGCCCCTCCCTGGCCACCCCAATGAAAACCTCCTGGTTCTGCCACTGGCTCTCTTTGTTTTGTAGCAACAGATGCATTGTCAGCCAGGATTAAACCTTTCCCATCGGCAAGGAGTTCAAAAGCATTTAGTCATCTTGTTCACTGCGGACCTAATGTGGCTGGATTGAAGCATCCATCCATCTGCAAAGCAAAAAAATTAAATTAGCTAAAATAATATCCTCAGAGAGACGCACGCCTAACTCACATTCAGATTTAACTATCCTCGTCGCCTTTGTTTCGGATCAAACCACACAAACATCTGATTGAACCTGTCATCATCTTTACTCTTCTAAAATGCGCACTTTTTTATCACAATTTTATTCTTGCTATTAAAGTTAAATTATATATTCTACATTATAAATGCCGTTTTACCGTCAAGTTACTTCAATTAACTACTTAATAGATTTTAGTGTAACAGTTTACTTTTCAGTGCAAACGAAACTACACTTCCCAGTACTCGTTGTAGTCCTAATATAATTGACCAATCAGCGCTCTTGCGTTAAGGGGGCGGTACAAGATGTTCCTCGTGCGCTGCTTTATCTAAATCTGATTGGTTAAATGAAACGTCAGTATCTTTAAGGCAGCCTGCAGTGACAATGCTAGCGGTACTTTACAAGGAAATAGTAGAAGTTGAAGTAGGAAGATGTTTAATTAACAGCCTTTATAGTTTGTTTACATGTCTGCGTATGTAATGTAACCGTTAAGCAAAGGTCTGTCTGTTTTGTTATCGCGAGCGATTAACGTTAGACGTTGTCATTGTGCGCTCGTTTTAGTGCGTTTATTCACGTTCCGTTAATACCGTTGCTGGGCGGATAGGTGTCGTGGTACTTATAGTGGTTGGGATCTTTCACTCTCTTCAAGGAGAATTGGGTTTCAGCGCGTAAGATGAGTTGCAGTCAAACAGTGGAGTGCATGAGTGATGGAGCTAGAAGTGCAGGCAGATGTGTGGATGATGACGCGGATTCAGACAGACCTGCATGCGGAGACTCACTGATGGCGGCCGAGGAGAGACATCCGAGATCTGCCAGTCCCCGCGGTGTGAACGGAGATGTTGACTCTGAAGCGGAGTCCTATCAGGACGGCCGTAACGTGGATGTGGACCGGGACACCAAGCGGAGGGCGTTCAGCTGGTGCCGTGACTTTCTGTCCGGATCTTGGAAGTCTATATCGGAGCATGACTTTCAGATCAAAATAGTTAGGTGAGCAAACTATTTATAGGTCTCAAAATTATTTTATTCAACACTTTATTTTTATTTTTTTATTTAAAACATTTTATTTTATTCAGCACTGCGTCGCTGCCCAAAGTATTCAGTACTCAACACACACACACACACACACACATAATGAACAACACTGTTTGTTCCTGCAGTGGAGGACTCAGTAACCTGCTGTACATGTGCAGTTTACCCGATGATGTTCAGCCCACCGGGATCGAACCTCGACGAGTTCTGCTCCGGATCTACGGGGCCATTCTACAGGTGTGCCCACCATAATATAAGTTAATCAGACCTAATATGCTGTTGTATAAGCTGATAAGAGTCTATATCTTGGGAAAGATGTTTATTGCCCAGTGCTGTCGATTCCCTGATGCCATATGTAATCATGCTATGCATGTTTGCTCATATGCATGTGTCTCTCTGTGTTCACACACAGGGAGTGGATTCTCTGGTTTTGGAAAGTGTGATGTTTGCCATTTTAGCAGAGAGAGAGTTGGGCCCACATCTCTATGGCATTTTCCCAGAAGGTCGTCTTGAGCAGTACTTGCCTGTAAGTCTTAAACCAAAATCCCAGATTCTATAGGCATGTTTTAAAATTAAACCTTTAAACGCAACTGTGCTTAAACCATGCAGTCGAGAGATTTGCATGCTTTAAAGTAGATAAAATATTTATCAGTCCACATATTTCTGTATGCATTATCTTAAAGTGATAATCTGATCTTTTTTTTCTTCTTCTACAGAGTAATCGCTTGTGTACGGAGCAGTTGGGGTTCCCAGAGATCTCAGCTGAAATAGCCAGTAAAGTGGCACGATTCCATGGGATGGAGATGCCATTCAACAAGGAACCCAAATGGCTGTTTGCAACCATTGACCGGTAAAAGTCTCAAACTGTCTTCTGAATGCAGTCCTACGGTTATAGAAACAATCACTTCCAGTGTATTTTTTTCGCTTATAAAAAGTTGTAGAAATGCATAAGTTTGGCGGTTTGGGATTAGCTGACATACTGTAAATACAGACATACTGAATTTAATTGCAACAGTACAGTAATCACAAGCTTTAAATACTTTGTTTACCTCAAGAGTAACAGCATATCCCTCAGATAATGCAATTGAGCTGGTGTATGACATGGACATTAATATGATTTTGTAATATGCAATATTTAAATTATGCAGATGGGGGTTTATCATGTGTGCTGTGTCTATTGGCATAAGTGTTACAATTGCTGTTTATTCTTCTGAACAGGTATATGGAACAAGTCAAAACGATACAATTTGTGCGTGAAGCTCACATCAAGAAATTTAACAAGATATTGAAGTATGATCTTCCTGCAGAACTGGAGAATCTGAGGTGAGAAAGATGACATGCAAGTGTGTTGTGATACTTGAACTTACAGATAAAAGGGAAATGGCACAGGAATTAAATTCTATGCATGTTAGTGTTGTCAAAAGACAAAAGTACCAAGACGGTACAAAAAAATATAAAATGTTACGGTACCAGGTTTTCTGAAGTACCGATAGTACCGAGCAACGGGTGAACCCGGTTCTTGGTGCGCTACCCGAAAGGTGTGCACTGCGCAGTTGCGTCTTCTTCATAAAAGCACAGAGAGATGGTGACCGGCGGTGCTATTGAGGAGGCGGCTCTGAATCTGCTCGTTGAAAAGAAAGGAGGAAAGAGCCACGTGTGGAAGTATTTAGTTTTTGAGGCTGATGAGAAGCGCAACATCATTGATCACCAAAAACCCATCTGCAAGCGGTGCCATCAAAGTTTTATGTCAAAAGGAGGAAATACATCGAACCTTTTAAAACACCTCAAACATTGCAATTTGCTTAGTAAATCGTTACTGTGCGTTCACACTGCCGCCGGCGAGAGTGTCAAGATTCGCCCTGGTCATCCTGCCAACGACGCAGTACAGAGATTTTTGTACGCTCTTGACGCTCTGACTGACCACACCGGACTGACCACACGGAAGGGTATAAGTTAACCTCGTGAAATATATTGATTGTGAAAGTAAGAAATTGATCGACTTTTTGGTAGTACATTTTTTCTTTCAATTAAAAGCCATTTGCTGCAGCTCTTTACAGCACATACTTTCATATTTTTCACAAAGACTTTCCAAGCATACCGTGTATACCAAGTACAGCATGTGTCTTGTTTGTTAACACATAATACCAGATTTTTGCATAGGCGCTACATATTTACCATTTACATATCATTTGCATGTACAGAAATGCATCTTATTAGTTAGGACTTGTTTGTTTTGTACCCAATTATCTGTAAATACTAGATATTTACCATTTACTGTATATACATAACCCACCATAATCCACTA
This sequence comes from Enteromius afrohamiltoni, assembly GCA_034779775.1. NCBI lineage: Eukaryota > Metazoa > Chordata > Actinopteri > Cypriniformes > Cyprinidae > Enteromius > Enteromius afrohamiltoni. The sequence continues at coordinate 17,471,408 of JAUYWG010000055.1, read as the reverse complement.
CCACCATGTACGAACACTTCCTGTAAGGGACCATTCTTACCCACACTTGTCTGTAATGTACAAACTTTACACGATATGCTACAGTCACTTTTGATCAATTTAATTTTTTTTTTTTTGCTGAAAACAAGTATTATTATTTCCTCTGAAAGGTGTTTGTATGCTAACAACCCCTTTAGCCCAGTTCCAGGCATCACTGATTAGTCACACTTACAGGAAGCTGCATTCTGTGAATACTCAGCTTGCTTGGTCAATCACGCACACGTGATCGTGAAACTTTTCTCTAAATAAAATGCTTTCTACTGCTCTGTATGTTTGTCTTCTTCTGCACTTTTTGTTCAATGGAACGACAAACACAATCATTTTAAAAGCCGGTTTATCAGAGCAATATGAAAGTAGCACTTAATCATGTGCCATCTCTGTCTGTCAGGTCACTGCTGGCAGCTACCCCCTCTCCAGTTGTGTTCTGCCATAATGACGTACAGGAAGGTAAGAGATATCACATTCACCTTCGTACACGCATACCATAGTCCTGCCAGCTGCCTAATATAGTGATCTGATATGGGTTTGTCAGTCCCTGTTGTGTTGTACTCTTTTATAACATATATGCCCTTTCACCTATTAAGTCATACTTTCTTCTTCAGGCAATATCCTCATGTTGGATGGCCGAGAGAATTCAACTGACAAACTAATGCTTATTGATTTTGAATACAGCAGCTATAACTACAGGTAAAGCTACTCTATATAACATACTTCATGTGCTTGATATTGTACAGTTTCTAAAAGCAGCACCGAAAAACTATTCTTTTGGCAGAGGCTTTGATTTTGGAAATCATTTTTGTGAATGGATATATGACTACACATATGACCAGTGGCCTTTTTACAAGGCAAAGGTGGAGAATTACCCCAACAGACAACAGCAGGTGAGTCACAAACTGGTCCCCCACACACACTACAGCTTATCATTAATGATCTTAATATTGCACAACATTAGACAAGATAAAAAAAAAAGGTCAGTTCATCAGTGGTCAACTGCAAAATAACATTTCGGTTTATTTGTATATCGTGTTGTACATATCCAAACAAGCTTTACAAATAACACAAAGCATACAAAGTAAAATTGAGGAGGTTATAAATTAAAGCAGTATAAAAAAATAAAAAAAAAGAACTATTCAAACATGAAGTAAAATATGCAAAAATTAACCATGTTCACTAAATCCATTTTTAGTTTAATATGATTTTCAGTATGTTAAGGAATAATTATAAATGTTTATAAAACCCTGAAAGTACAAATCATTATAGCATGCCAGATTAATAGTGTTGTTTTTTTCCTATGCAACAGCATCACCATAAAATATATTTGACATTAATTTGTGCGTTATTATTTCTTTAACATATTGATGACAAATAATTTGTCAGATGAAAGATCATTTGGACATAATGTAAATGAGGCTGTCATCTAGTGGAAAGTTTTAGTACTGGCCTGAAAAAAGTGTGTCAAAGGTTATTACTATAACTAAGGTCAGCACAGCAGCATACATTTAGTATCAGCATTAGACATGACAACTGATGAGGAATTAGTATAATTGTGTCACGGGGCAGCGGACAGTCCTTTTTTTAATATCAAGACAAAATGGATATTCTTACAGTTATTATTTTGAGCATGTTTGTGGTTTGTTTTTCAGTTACATTTTATCAGACACTATCTATCAGAAAAGGGGGGCACTGCACCTGCAGACCAGGCCAAGATAGAAGAGGACATGATCATTGAGGCAAACCGGTATGAATGCTATTTACTATCTGACTTTTATTGACATAACCTTTACCTAGTAACCTTTTTAATCAGTCTCAAAATCACATGCGCACAAACAGGTTTGCCCTTGCGTCTCATTTCCTCTGGGGTTTGTGGTCCATTATTCAAGTCAAGATCTCCAAAATCGAGTTTGGATATATGGTAAACTAAAAAAAAAATACACATCACAACATACAAACAAAATATAACCCATATAATCGTATTCTAATCATTCTATGTTTTTGTAGGACTGCCATTGTATTAAAATTGTTAATTTATACATTCATATAATGTTTGTGGTACATGTCCATACTATTTGGGAATTATTCATAAACAAATGAGTAATACTGAATTCCGAGAGCTTCACAGTCATGTGTGCAGTAAACATAAACCCCCTCTGTTCATCACTGATCTGAAGACACGTCAAACAGAAAAGCTATCACCTAATTCTTGTCTCAAAATTTTTGTTTTTCCCCAGGATTATGCACAGCACAGGTTTGACACATACTTCAAACAGAAGAAGCTTTTTTCCTAAATTGTGACATACAGCATATGCTTGAGGATATCATTTTATATCACCTTTGGTTCCGGTAGTTTGCGTAGTTAATTAAAAAGAACATTCAAGAAAGGGCACAGTATAAAACAATTAAGATGGCTAAAGAACGGTTCATCCTGGGGAACATTTAAATAATGAAACATCCAAAGATACCCTGCCTTCAAGTCATATTTTATTGGGCTTTATAGTTGTTCTTGTCCCTACCAAAAAATGGAAAAGTTACAAAATATCTGCAACTGTTAGGACAGAATTTTGTGACTGAAACCAAGATACAATTCACGTACTGTTTGTACCTCTTGATTGTACAAGGCAAACTGTAAAATTCATTTAGTCAGTTTAATTCTAATAATGTAACTATGTTATTTAATGTGTTTACATTTGATCTAACTTGTGTGATGTCAACATTATCCATTAATTCTATTCAGAATCAATCCATCCATCATAGGGTCCAAAAAGTTTCAAATACTATATTTGTTTATACTTTCATCTGAAAACAAAATCTGCATATAGTAGCATATCGTTTCATTTTCCTCCCCGGAGTTTTAAAACATAACAGAATTACTTCATCCTTCATATATTTACATACTGTGAAATACAATGCACGTCTTTTTTAAACTCAGGAGAAAATTAATTAGTTTCAGAATGGCACATAAACTACTTTCTTTATGATTTTAATGGCATTTAACTTTCTAATAAGAAAGTTAAAAAGTATTAATAATCGCAAATAATGTCTTGAGCTATGCTTTCTGTGTTTTACTTGGGATTTGATCTGTCTTTGCTCTGCCATATTGATGTGTAGCAATAACTATTGTCTCTGAAGCCATCTTGTATGCATTTGTATATATGTTTAATTATAGTCTGAACTGCACGTACAAGAAATGCGACCTCAACAACAGAAGTTTAATCACTAAACTGACAAATGCCTTTGTCCAATTGGTAAACAAATTTATTTTGTTACTGCTGTTGTGGTTTTCTGATTTAATTGTTTTATGTTAATTTATATTGTTTACCTGTCCAAAGCAAGTATATTGTGTTTTTTTAACCAAATGGTAAAAGCTTCTCTGAATGATTCCTCAGTTGAAAAGTGGCAGAAGAAGAATACAAATGAAGGATAGTGATGTTATACGATGAATTAGTGGGATCATCTTAAGAATCGTGATATATTGTTGGAACCATATTGGGAGAATCTAAACGGTCAAATCAACATTGTCCCAGTCTATAGACAAATAAATATATCTGTATCATTTTCACAATGTTTTCTTTTCTGTATGTTGTAGCAAAGGGACAGAAGAAATTGGGGGACCATGAACATTTTAGGCTAAGCCATTTTAACATGCTCCCAATATCATTGTTGGTACTGAATCGGTGATTCTTCGGTACTGAGTTGAGAAGCAATGGCACTGTTAAAACCAATTAACTTCTGTAATTGCTTTGGCTAATTTAAGTTACACTGTATCTCTGGTAAGTTTCCATTTGTTTATTTGCTGTGCAGGTATCCATTAATTTTACTCATTAAAAAAAACCATGCTGACTTTGGTGTAAATGTTGTTTTGGAATTTTTAGGAGTAAACTGTAAAGAGGGTAAAGATCTGAGCTGTTATAGCATAAGGAATTTGAATTCCATTCCAAGCAATGGTGTCCTAAAGAAATGTAGATGGTGTTTAGTTGAAACATTTCTTCCATTATGTGTCATGTTTTGACAATATATTTTATGTAAACTAATGCACCACTCAAAACACTACTACTGTACCAGTTTAAAAAAGGTTTCGTAATTCCATATAAAGTATATTAAAGAAGCAATTAATGTCAATTCCCAACATGGATCAAGTGTTGTGTAATTCAGTAGACTGAACAGAAGGGCCCACCATATTTTGTTTCCTGCTCTAGCCATACCCTAAAATAGCTGTACTGCCATTGCTCTTGCACACAGGCACCATGTTGAGCCTTGAAAACAGCCATGCATGATCTACCAAAACAACAGGCTGGATTTATCCTCCATTCACCATGGAATGACATGGTCTTGGCTGGGATTGTGAGTCAGACTTTTTTTAGAATTATTTTCTAAACAATCTTTAAATGCAACATATTAACTGCATTCAAACTGCAGTTATTTTACCTAAACGGGCACATGGCTAATCTATGTCAGGTTTTAGTTGTGGCATTAATGTACTTTTGGACATGGCTGAAAAAACGTTTAGAACAGATCTTCAAAAGTAGTTTAAACTGGATTCAGTTCAGACAGGCAGATTCTGATGCTGTGCAAGAGGACTCTAAAAACCTAGAGTCAGACGTCTGGAGAACAAATCTAGAGTACAGGACCTATCGACACCAGAGCAACGGGCCAATGGTAATGGTGCAAACCAGCACACATACTTTCCAAGTGAGTATCTACAAGTGCAGACACATAAACCACAGAGCCTTGACCCACAAACATGATGTCATGCCTATTGGTACTTACTTCCAGGTGGATCTGGAGAAGCTTGCAGACTGCAGCGAGTATTTCAAGGCTCTTTCCCACTCCTGCATGAGAGAGACGTCTGAACAGCTGGTGCACCTTGAACATGTTCCCTCTCCAGTCTTCCACAACCTTCTACAATTCTACTTCCTACAGCAGTTCTGTGTTCCTGAAGACCTCTTTGTGGAACACCTACGGGTGAGCACCTACCTGCTTGCTTCCGGCTTTACCAATCGTCTTCTGATTGCCCTCTCTCAGGCCCTAACGGAGCACACCTGCTTGGGCTATCTACAGGTGGCTGAGGAACTCTGCAGTGCGGAGCTCCAAGAGACTGTGCTAACCTACATGAGCAAGTACCTACTGGAGCGTCCACACCTGAGCAAAGGCTTGGATCCACATCTTAAAGTAGAGCTTCTCAGATTAAGGTCAAAGGGAACTCCACACTTATGCTGCTTGAGGAAGGAGAACTTGACCTCAAGGAATGACCCAGAAACAGATGCTGCAAGAAAGCTCTTCAGGCTGGAAGAAGACTGGGATGATGGGAAATGGAGTTCTCTAACAGATCTGCCTTTTTGTGCAGAAAAGTGGTGCTTCACCACAGCGGTTCTCTACAATTACCTCTATCTCATAGGGGGTTATAGACACCGTGTAAAGAAGGGTTATGAGTTCAAGATGGCTTCCTTCCGCTACAACCCTTTTACCAATCAGTGGGCATCAACAGCTCCTCTGATTAAGGTATAAACATTAGTATGAAGGTCATTATCTTTGCCAATAATACACTTATCTACTCATCTAAGGTTTCAACCTGGGGAGCGTTTGCTAAAAACTACCATGGTCACAAGTTACAGTAACAAACCAGTTCATACATGTTCCAACTTAATGACCTATAATAGTATAAATCAGCATGCGCAAATTCTTGCCTAGAACATATTGTCCTTTAAGGTCTCATTCCCAAAAAACTATGCTTCCCAGCTGGTATGTATCATATTCAGGAATAAAGACCAAAGTTCAAATGTGACTTTTGATGATCCCTCTCAGCACAGGCGTCACTTCAGTGCAGCTGTTTGTGAAGGGAGAATCTTTGCTGTGGGTGGCTGGTATCTGGATTCCCTTGTGACTCCCGACTCCAACACGGGCGTCTACACTGCTGTGGAGAGGTACAATCCATGGAATGACACCTGGGAGTTTGTATCGTCTCTCCCTCTGACAGACTTCCAGTTCAGCCTGTCCCTTTCCCATGATTCCCCACTCACAACTAGCCTGGGACACTGCCTCTATGCACTGGGAAACATAAAGAGAACTGGAGAGAAACTGGTGCTGCGGTACAATACTAGACAAGGTACAGTTTGGTGTGATGTAGCCTAGTGATTAAAGATCTGAGATGGTAACCGAAGGGTTGTAGGTTCAGACAACATGTCGCCACTGAGAGAAGTCATATGCATGGATAAATCATTACATGATCAATAAGATTCATTTAGAAAGTACATAGGGTGAATTTCCATTTCATACTGACTTAAACCTGTCCTAGTCTTTGCCACAATTTTCTCTCTTCCTCTCAGATTGCTGGTGTGAACTGCTCCCCACACTAACCCGCTCCAGTGCAGAAATCCCCATCCTGCACTTCCTGGGTGCTGCCAATAGTCAGTTGGTTGTAATTGGTGGGAATAACTCTGAAACCATTGTGACATCTTACTGTGTGGACTCTCAGAAGTGGGGCCGTATCAGAGCAATAGAGAAGACCACTTTAATTGGCCAGGGCACCATTCTGCATAACGAGGTCTACATGTCAGGGATGAAGAACAATTCTGTAGTTAAACTGAACCTGCATTCATTGTCCCTCTGTCCTCTTCCATCACTTCCTGTCACCATCTTTTACGAAAGCCTTTTCCACCTCTACTTCTGACCTTCTTTTTCTTTTAGTTTAATTGCAAAATGTAACAAAATATTTCTCATGAATAACCTGTATAAAGGTAAAGCATTTTGTGAGATCCTGATATTGTGGCATAATGTGTCTTTTGCATAATTAAAGGGTAAATTCACTCCAAAATTAAAATTCTGTAATTAATTACTCACCCTCATGTCTTTTCCAACATGTAAGACCTTTGTTCATCATCAGAACACAATTATTTTTATAAATTGGAGAGCCATCTCATCCTCCATAGACACTGGATGCATTGGTAAATCAGTAAATGAATCATAACACACTAGCAAACACATTACACAGCAGGTTTTGGACACAGCTCACATTTTTTCAACAAAATGTACAAATCCAATTGTCTACTGTTGTCCTTCGAGTTCCTTATTTTGCAATATGGACAAAAAAGTGTCTTAAATATGCTTGACCTGTAACATAACACACTTGCAAGCCTTAATTCAAAGATATTTTACAAAGACACATCCTTACATGTACATAAACCTCTGAGTCTCGTATAACAATCATTGGAATGCTCTGGCATGCAGCCGTGGGATATTGCCAGCTGAACTGTTGAGATTTGGGCCTGTGTTTGATCATACACTGTGTTCTGACTGTACAGCCACCAGTTTAACTCTGCCCCAACAGTATCTAGTTACACATATACAGAAAAAGAGCGAGCATTTATGAGGGCCACTATGTAACAGGTAGTTACAAGAAGCGTACAAGAAGAAAGCAAACACTCAGAAAACAGGCAACTCACTAAATAAAGGAAAACAGAGAGGGAGGGAGGGAGAGGAGAAAGTTTGAGTAGAAGAGGAGATAAATAGTCACTGCGCTACAGAGTGCATGAGAAGTCGAGTGAAGGGCACAAGAGTGAAGAAAGGTCTGCTTTCATAAAGGACATCCCAGCCCTGCTGAAAGAAAATTCTACCTTTATTATCCATCGGATTTCACCTGACTTGCAGTGTTGCAGGTAATGTAAATTCATTATTTTTCTTAATAAACTCCACTTCTTTCTGTTTGATAATCTTTCATGATCAAGCTAAATTGGGTTCTGTGTAATAGCATCAGAGTCTGTCTTGGAAGTACTTCCAAGTGTCAATTATTATTTTGGTGATCACAAATGTTGTCTTAGTAGTAAATACTGAAGTATTGTTAAAGTTTTACTTAAGTTCAAATTTTTAAATATTCAATGTCATTTTTTATTGCACCACATACTGGTGTTTTTATCTGACATATTGTTTATATTTATACTCTGATTATACATGAGCCACACAATTTACCATATACCAATATCTGTGTCTAATTTAATATAAAAAGTGTATTTTCATCAATTTGCATATTCTATTTTTAAAAAAATCTCATCTACGTAGTCAAGCGTCAGATGTCACGTGTGTTTTGGCCAGTGTTACTAAACCTTCATCACATCAGGGCCCAGCCCTCTCAGATGTCCTACTACGTTATTTCTGACTGTTCAACTTTGCCCCACTTATTCTGGCTGCAGTCATATGACATGGAAAAAGAAACATAAGCTTGACAGTGTCGTGGCATAACTGAACTCTGTGACTTCAGAGGAACACATCCTATATCTGTCCCTATTTTCAAATAGATGCATTTTTTCAGAATCTTATAACCTTGAAGAGACTTACAGGAACCTTGTTAAAGCATATTCTCTTTGGAGCAATTAAAAGTGAAATGGCACAGTGGTGATTGATCCTAATCATTCTTCAATTCATACATTTCATAGGATATTTCCAGTTGCAGATTTAAATATTCAACCTCAAGCCTTCAATAAAGACATACATTCTCTTATTATAAATGTAAACAGTTCAAGAAATGCCTTTATTTACTTATTAGTTTTGCTGATGCTTGTATCTACATTGACTTACAATACAGCGGTCAGATGCACATTCAGGTCAAGTATCACAAATGGCCCAATAGTGATAACTTATTGTTCATCTCTAGTGTAAACCTTTCACTTACTAGCCCAGATATTTCCATCAGACTTCACCAACCGGGCTGAAACGACATGCAAACACAGCACAAACTGAGAGTTTGCTAAAGACTTTATAACGACCTCATTTATTTGTGATCTCAATCCTCAGGCTGTGCTTTAAGCCTGTATAATGGCAGAGGCTCATCAGGCAGTGGCATTTCAGTTCACGGTCACACCTGATGGCATTGACCTACAGTTGAGCCGCGAGGTTCTCAAACACATCTACCTATCTGGAGTGACATCATGGAAGAAACGTGCCATCCGCTTCAAGGTCAATCGATCAATCAATCTATCTATCTATCATTCTATCTATCCATCCATCCATCCATCTAAACAATATTTGATTTAATTTTGAACAGAATGGTGTTCTCGCAGGAGTGTACCCCGCTAGTCCCTCCAGCTGGTTAATTGTAGTTATTGCAATAATGAGCACCATGTATGCCAGGATCGACCCCTCCATGGGCATGATTGACAGGATCAAGACATCTCTACCTGTGAGGTAACTTACGAATGCATTCATGGAAACTTAATGGTGGTTATGTGGTAAGGAGAATGTGAGCAACGAAAGACAAGTGTATTGGTTAATCAGTTGAAAGTAGGACCCCTGAGTTCTATTTGTTGGTTTATGATGGTCAAAGTAGGAGATGGAGTATAACATTTGAAGAGGTTTTATTACTTAATGTTTGAACAAAGCTTGAGAATGTTATTTTTTTAATTCCTTGATTTTATTGTTGCGATTGTTAAACAACTATTTAACTTCCTTTTATGTGAAGCATTGAAGCTTTGAATTACCACTGTGTATGAAATGTGCTATATAAATAATATATATATATATATATATATATAATCATTTGCATTTTAATATATAAAACATTTTATTATATACATTGTTTCCCCCCATGCAGCGAGTTTATGACCATTCAGACTCAGACGGTGTTGAGTGCCATCCTGTTTGCCACTGGTCTGTGGTTATCAGTCATCTTTCTGCTGCGGTACATCCTGAAAGCTCTCCTGTCCTATCACGGCTGGATCTTTGAGTCACATGGCAAAATGAGCTTCTTTACTAAAGTCTGGCTGGTGCGTCTCCCATAAAGTAAAGTCAGCACATGCAGTTTATAAAGTGGCTAGTTTTATGACTTATTCTGTCTATTTTAGAGTCTTGTAAAGCTGTTGTCTGGTCGGCGACCATTGCTTTACAGCTTCCAGGCATCTCTGCCCCATCTGCCAGTACCGAGCATTGATGACACAATCAGCAGGGTAAAATATCATGCTATCATGATTGCTTGTTACAATAAACCCATTATCTAAATATTAAAAAAATTTGATTAATTATTTATTTATTTTGCATTGTAGGATTAAAATCACTAGAAATGAAAAGAAATCACTATCTTTTTAAAACAGCCTGTATATTATTAGTTTTTTCTTCCCTGTTTTAGTATCTTGAATCAGTTCGACCTCTTCTGGATGATGAACAATATAAACAGATGGAGATTGTTGCTAATGACTTCAAAAAGGACCCTGCACCCAAACTCCAAAAACACCTCAAACTCAAATCTTGGTGGGCCACAAATTATGTAAGTAAACTTCATGGGAGGACTACCCTTGAAAACTCTTTTATAATTGCTGGTAAACTAACAAGCATGTCATTGTGTGCATTAACAGGTGAGTGATTGGTGGGAGGAGTACATCTACCTGAGAGGACGGGACCCCATCATGGTCAACAGCAACTTCTACACAATGGTACGCTTTCATGTAGCATATCTCGTACAGTGTAACAATAATCCTGTTACTGTTTAAGGCAATTAGTCTTATCCTATTAGACCTTGATATGACCATGAAATGAAAGCAGTTTTCATTCCTGTTGATATACTTCAAAAAGGAAAAGGGAGTACATGTTGAACATCTTTTTATCTTTAAATAATCAATAATGTTTTATTTAATTCAAGGTCATGAAGCACAGACACAGGTGGTTTTAGGGTTAGAATGACATTTGTGTGACCCTGGACCGCTAAGCCTGTCTTAAGTCACTGTAGCATATTTGTAGCAATAACCAAGAATATTAGGATATTAAGTAAAGATCATGTTCCATGAAGATCATTTGTAAATTTCCTATACTGTTATTATACTAAAATACTACTAAATGCTACTAAAATTGATTAGTAATATGCATTGCTAACATCATTTGGACAATGTTAAAGGTGATTTTATTTTAGTGTTTCACTGTCAGATTCCAAATTTTCAAATAGTTGTATCTCAGCCAAATATTTTCCTATGCTAACAAACCACATATCAATGAAATGCTTATTAATATATTTAGCTTCCGGATTATGTATTTCTCAATCTCTGAATTAATACTGAAAGTTAAAAACCTGACAGGTGACAAAACAATAGTGACTTTAACAGGTACTTAAATGTCAAGTATAAAAATAAAAATAATCAACTGAAGAGAAATTCACAGGAATTAACCATACACAACAGGTCCAATGGCGCCACCAGCTGACTAACTATAAAAAAGCAGTTAACCTTCACAAACATTGAAGTTTTCTTTATTTTTAATAGCTATTATTTTATATTATCTTATTTATTAAAATGGTCTGTTTCCATTTCTCTCTTTCCATCTGTCAGGATTTCCTCTATGTGATCCCTACACACAGACAGGCTGCACGAGCAGCAAACATTGTCCATGCCATGCTGCAGTATCGGCGTAAACTGGAGCGAGGAGAACTTACACCGGTACTGACACAGAAACAAAAGCGCTTTTCCATCCACAACACTGAATTACTAAGACAAATTTCGAACCTTTCCTCTGTTCTCTCTTCATCAGCTGAGAGCTCTTGGGATTGTCCCCATGTGCTCTTTTCAGTATGAGAGGATGTTCAACACCACCCGTATTCCTGGCATTGAGACTGGTAATCACATTTTTCATATATTTTTTTTAAGCTTTACTTGACGACAGATTTAAAGTTTTATGGCTTTTGATTTCAAACCATGACATGATGGTCTCTCACACTAATTTGTTTGCGCTCAGATTTCGTGCAGCATCTAAAGGATAGAAAGCATTTGGTTGTGTACCATCGAGGCCGTTTCTTTAAAGTTTGGCTGTACTATGGTGGTCGCCATCTTTGGCCCTCAGAGCTTGAGATGCAGTTTCAGCGTATCCTGGATGACAAGTCTGAGCCTCAACCTGGAGAGATCAAGCTCCCTACTCTGACTGCTGGAAACAGGTGAAGACGAGCTCACAATAGTCCTGCAACTGTGTACTAGAATGGGGTCCAGGAGGCTTTAAGACGGTGTTCAAACAGTTTGATTTTCTTCTGTGGATACAATAAGAAGATATTTTGAAGAATGTTAGAAATTAAACCATTTTAGTTGCCATTGACGTGCAATATATGGGCAGAAATACAATGGACGTCAATGGAAAATTCTTCTAAATGTTTTCTTTGTATTCCACAAAATAAAGAGCAAAATGATGGTGAATAAATGCTGAAGGAAAACTTCCCCTTTAACACATATGCAGGGTTCCCTGGGCCAGGGCGCGTTTGAAGTACTTCAACGCTGGGGTCAACCGGGCATCTCTGGAGACCATTGAAACGGCTGCATTTTTTCTGACTCTGGACGATGAAGCACATGGATACGATCCAGAGAACATACGGTCCCTAGACCTCTATGCCAAATCTCTACTACATGGAAAGTGTTATGACAGGTAAAAACCATGGTATTTCAGTTTTATTTATTTATTTATTTTATATTTTAGAATGTCATTAAGTTTACTTCTATTTTTTGTGTTCTAGTATTATGTGCTTTTGTTATTTGTTTTAGTTTTTATCATTTTATTTAGGTGCTCTTATAGGCACTAGTATTTGATCTAATATTTCTAATTTATTTTATATCAGCTTTATTTTAATTAATGAACATTTATCCATAGTTAATGATAACAATGCTGCTAACAGCACTTTTAAGTATTAAAAGATAATTATTTTTGCTGACCATGACCAGTTGCACATCTATGCACTGAAACACAATTCTCTCGCCTATCAGGTGGTTTGATAAATCCTTCACTTTGATAGTCTTCAAGAATGGTAAAATTGGCGTCAACACTGAGCATTCATGGGCTGACTCCCCTATCATAGGACATATGTGGGAGGTAAACAATGAATATTATTAACTGTATACATGTAATAATTAATACTAGCCTATAAGAATTAACAAACATTGAAACTTTCTGCTCAGTATGTTTTAGCCACAGACTGTTTCCACCTTGGATATACAGCAGAGGGACATTGCAAAGGAGACATCAACAAAAGCCTGGCATCACCTACAAGACTACAGTGGGACATCCCAAAAGCAGTATGAATGAACCCTTTCATCTTAGCGCTTGACATAGGTTTACATTTCTAATTGTGTGTTTTATGTAAGATCCTTTCTACACTGAAAACCGATTCATGTTCCTTATGTTTCTCAGTGCCAGGAGATTATTGAAGGTTCTTACGTGATTGCAAAGGGAATTGCTGATGATGTGGATTTCCATGGCTGCCTGTTCAATGAGTTTGGAAAGGGCCTGATAAAGAAATGCAGAACGAGTCCAGATGCTTTTATCCAGCTGGCACTGCAACTAGCTCATTACAGGGTACAAGCCATATTTAAATATAATTCCTCTGCAAAATTGTGTCTATATTTTGCGATAAAAAGTTTAATGCAGGATGTTTGTTGGAGCAGGACAAGGGTGAATTCTGTCTGACTTATGAATCATCCATGACTCGCATGTTCCGGGAGGGCCGGACAGAAACCGTGCGCTCATGCACTAATGAGTCCACGGCTTTTGTAAAAGCAATGGAGGATGAAAGAACCACGGTCAGAGCAATATGTACACACCAAACCTAGGAGTCGTTATTTTAAAAGTTGGTCACTAGAAACTTGTTTTTGACTCGTCTGACTTTTGCTTGTTTACCAGACTGAGCAAAGGTTAGTGCTCTTTAAGAAAGCTGCAGATAAACATCAGAACATGTACCGTCTGGCCATGACAGGAGCCGGGATCGACCGCCATCTCTTCTGCCTCTACATTGTGTCCAAAGTAATGGGCATTGACTCACCCTTTCTCAAACAGGTGTGTACAACTCTGTTTCATGGGTATAAAATATGACATACCTGTTTAATTTAGCTTAAGTCTCAAATACGCCTTCTTTTGACAGGTTTTGTCAGAGCCCTGGCGCCTCTCCACCAGTCAGACCCCTCAACAGCAGCTCAATCTCATCGACATTCAGAAGTTTCCTAAATATGTGGGAGCCGGAGGCGGCTTTGGGCCTGTGAGTCTCACCCTACAGTACACCCTACAGTAACGTGACATTGTGTACAAGTGTAGTAAAACAAATAAACCTGATATTTTATCATGCTTCTTTCAAAACTCTTTATATACAGGTTGCTGATGACGGTTATGGTGTTTCTTACATAATTGTTGGAGAGAATCTGATCACATTCCACATTTCCAGCAAGTTCTCCAGCCCCGAAACGGTAAACCAATTTCAAACTTTTTTGTTTTCGTAGGAGCCATTGTGTGAATACATAATCCTGACAAATAAAATTGAGGCCATACTTTATTCAGATATACAGCCTTGTCATTTCCACACCAAGAACAATAACTACGGACGATGCGTTTACATAAGCAGCGCGCGCTTGATTTATGTCATGTAAACAGCTGCGCGTGCTTTAATATAGGAAGTTTTTACGCTATTCCAGCGATATTGTTTCACTGTGTAGTTTGTGGTTATACGAAACTCTGACATTTTCTCCTACGTCAGTTTCCTACCTGGGCTTACTGCGCATGCGCACATCAATAATGCATTCATAATTACTATATTTGCATTAACATTAAGGGTAGGTGTAGACATTAATAAAACGTAATTTAACAGGTAGCATTTTCTGATATCAATTTGTAACCTTACTGCGAGTTTATATCTTGCAATTCTGACTTTTTCCCCCTCCGAATTGCGAGTTATAAAATGCCATTACATATTTTTTGTTTTTGACAGGCTTCCATGAATCGATTATTTGTTTTTGTTTGGTTTTTTTTTAGATCTCATCTTTCGAACACTTTAGAATTTTTTTGTATTGTTATTACTGGATTGATAGGAGATGTAAAATATCAAAATAAATAAATAAGAATAACCTTTAACAATTATTGATGCTAATGTAATAACCAAATGTTGACCAAACTGGGGAAAAAAATTAACACGTTTATGAAAATGTTTATACAAAAAAGAAAATTCAGTCAGATTCAACCTCAAAGGTTAAAGAACATTTTGGATTAAATGTTAATCCTTTAAAACTATAAGAATGATGATTTATAATCAGTATATTACACTTCTGAATCTGTTCCTTGTTTTATACTGTCTTTTTCCTTTCTGTCCCCAGGACTCTTTCCGTTTCGGGCAGAACATCAGAAAAGCCATGCTGGACATAAGGGCTCTATTCAACCCAAAAGAGAAGATGTGACTCCTAAAAACAGGAAGCTGCAACTTCAAAGCTGACCCAAACTGAAAGCACCAGTTTAAAGAAAATAATCTGAACAAACAGCAACCAGTAGTTTATATTAGTATTAAATGAACTTGTAAATATATTGTAGTTATTTATAGCCTAAAATGCTTATGACTCAGTGATAGATATTTTAGAGCAAAAGGGGAGAAGGAAGTGTAAAAAATATATATACTGTATTGTATTGTAAATATTCTAGCCTGTAGTATTTGGGAAATGACTGTAAATATTTTAATTGTGCATATTTACTTCTAAAATGTTGAATTTACTGTGCACTTAATTAAACTGAAAAACTGTACACATAAAAATCTGGTTCACTTACAGTCATTAACACTTTTTCAAGAATTAAAAAAAAAAAAAAAACAACAGATTTATTGGAGGGGTTTCAAGGCATATATATATATATATAATGATTAGCAAATATGAGAGCACGAGAAAGTATGACCTTTGTACAGAATATAAAAACAGCTCTACCACAGAACAGAACTAATGATGTTCATGTGAGACAGTGAATATCATACAATATAAACTGCATCTCCAATGTTTAACACATTCTTTGAGAAACCTCAGCATCGCCATTAAAGGCAGAAGCGCATTTCCCAAAATACGAGGACTTGATTTATTAGAGAGGTATTACCTTAGATTCCTTCAGTCCCACGTTTCCACCCAACAGTGAGGGAGGGTTATTTTATCCGACATACGAGGGATAATACAAAAGTAAAAAAGCAATCCTTTCCCGACTCACTCTTCCTTGTCACTGCAGCTTCATTAACTATAGTTTCGAGGCAAAGATTACGATGTGAACTACCACATGGGCTGTGCATACTAACAGGAAAGGCTAAAACACACCATGGCTAAGTATGATACCGCAGGTGATGTGCGAGCAGAAGAAATCTGGAAGTAATCAACAGTATCAGAGAAGAATTATACTATTCATTATTCGTTCTACTTAGAAGCTGCCTCACAATCAGGTGCATGTTCGGTTAATGTAACAGAAAACTATAGACATAAAAAGGCAATCAAATTTTCTTTGTTAAATGTTCTTCTGCTTTATAACCGTGTCCATGGAGAGGAATCTGCCCGAAGGCCAAGGTGGGCAGACGTTTTATATATCATTACGCTGATATATTTCAGGTGAGGCTAGAGTACTCTAGCCGTTCGGGCCGCTCAGGGGTCACGGGGTCAGGTTTAAGACGTAGCTCCTGGAGTGGTGTTGACATTCTGTGTGGCCACTTGCGGTGCGACTTCGATGATACGGGGTTTGTCAATGATGCGTGCCGTACGGTTGCCTTTCTCTACGATGCCGATGATCCATGCCTGGTGACCCTCGCCGTATTTGGGAGATTTGATCTCGGCGCAAAAACGGGCCGCTTGCTCACGTGGAAGACAGATAAGCAAACCTCCTACAGAAAAATAGGGAACGTTTAAGATTCAGACTAATGTTTCCTGCAAAGATAAAGTGAATGTGTAACGACAGCTTATTAAGAACACAAGGATACAATGCATATACAATGGGATCCAAATATTTTGAGAACACATTTTAACCTAAAAATAATTTTTTAAAAAAAGAAGCGGATAAAAGAAAAGCCATAGCATGAAGAAAAAAGAATCCTAAAAGTTTCCACATGATTAAAAAAAAAAAGATGTTTCTCTCACTGCCAGTCAGTATATTGGAATGATTTCTGAAGGATCACGTGACACTAAAAACTGAATTAATGATGCTGAAAGTTAGATTTTAAAATATAAAATGGGAAATATTTATTATAAATTGCTAAATTATTTAATATTATTACAGTTTTACTGTATTTTTTAACAAATAAATACAGTCTTTTGAAGCATAAAATATTTTTTTTTTAACAAACTTTTAATGTTACTGCACTGTATATAATTAATTTTTTTCTACAATATTTAAAAAAAAAGTTTTTTTGTTTATTAGATTTTATTTTAGTTTTTTTTAAACAATTGGATATTAAATAATGTTTTTTCACTTATTTTTATTATTTCATTTTATTATATTTCATTACTACATTTTTTATTACTATTCTCATGCATAAAATGTGGAAAATGTATTTAATATAAATAAAAAAATTAATTTCAAACTAATTTTTACAAATATCGTATTTTTGCACATATAAACGTCTTTTAATTAAAACATTTTTTTATAGTTTATTTTAAATGTTATTTAATTATACTGTTTTTATGTATACAATGTAAAACTATAAATTTATAAATTAAATAAATTTTCCTATTTTCTACATTGTTTTTTAATTTTATTAGATTTTTTAATTGCTTATTTTTATTTTTCATATATAAAATGCATATGTTTTTTATTAAACTAGAATTTCAAATTACATTAGCTTTTTTCCTATTTGTTATCGTTTTCATGATGGTGTACAAAATTCATTGCATAAATAAATGGAATTTTTAAGGTCTGATCTTATACCTGAGGTCTCTGGACAGGTGCCGTGCATAAGGCCAAACATGTTTCCGCAGGCTTTGCTGACGGCCGCCATCTTGGCGAGAACCGGTAAATTATGAATGACGAAGGACACCTCTGTTTGCTGCTGCCGAGCCAGATTCTGAGCGTGACCAAGGATCCCAAACCCTGTGATGTCAGTTGCTGCGTGTGCATTGAAGGTGTGCATCAGCCCGGCCGCTAGACAGAGACAAACACAAAGATCAAAATTTGCTAGAAGAACCCGTTTTTCATGAGCCGAACACACGTGCATCACATACTGACCTGTTCTGTTAAGTCGAGCCATGTTGAGCATGGCCTCCTGATAAGCCAGTTCAACATCCTCCTGAGTGACCACCAACTTTATCTTATTCCATTTCTCTGGCTGATACGGAAGGGAAAAAAAGGTTAAACTCCGTCCAAACTAAAATAAAAAACTACAAATGTCCAAAACACTCACAATGTCCAGCCATTGGTGCACTGCGACTGCCACTTGCGTTCCTAGAGGTTTGGTAAGAACCAGCACGTCCCCTGGTACTGCATTATCTGGCCTATAAACACATGCACACAAACTTAGAGGAACGGACAGACATGCTGCTTGAATATGACGACATAATTGACTAGAGTATATAAAAGGACTTACATAATGAACTCATTAGGTTGGCACACTGTTGTAGCCACGCCCCCCAAGACTATCCAAGGATTGATAACAGTCTGACCTCCTGTAACAGAGGTTCCCGCCTCCTCAGATGCATCCTTAAACCCCTGAATGATCAGAGGCATGACCTTATCACGCTCCTACAAAACACACACACAATGTAATTTCCGTTTTGAATGGCTGTGTCATTATTTATTTATTCAGTTTTGGATTGGAGGTCTTAGAATGGGGCTTTAAATATTGTATGCATTAAAAAGGTTTAAGTGCTAGTTCACCCAAAAACTCGCATTTACTCAGAGGCGAAGACAGCTTGTATTTTAAATTAGACCGAACATTTATAGGCCAGTTTCGCATCTCATTAGCACTAAAGGCTTTCTTCTCACCTTCTCTGTGAGTTTGTTGCTGACGCCAAGAAGCATCAGCATGTTATCACACTCCGTTACTCCCATGGCGTACAGATCACTCAGCACATTGGCACAAGCAATTCTCCCCTAGAAATCAAGCAAAAAAGCATAAGAGTGTGACACATTTTCAGTTTATGATGCATTTGCTCTATTACGGCATTGTAAAGTAGTTTACCATCATGTATGGGTCGTCCACTATGGGGTAGATGTAGTCTGTGGTCTGCACAAGTGACAAGCCTCCGTGTCTCAATGGAATCACACAGGTGTCCATACCAATGCCTGTTTTAAATTAACATAGTTTTGCCTTTAAAAAGCTTAAAAAGCTTCATTTCCAGCTGTGAGTGTGTGTGTATAGTTAGTTACCTAATCTGGGCATTACAGCCCCGAGGAACTGCTCATCTTCCTGATAATGGTTTTCCTGCAGGGATTCTAGAAGTTTCTGGAGAACATCTTGAGGGACTTTGCAGCCCGTTCCCTTGAGCTCTGTGAAGCGTGTTAGTCTGAAGTTCTTGTCGAGTTCATAACTCTCCGGGTTAAAAGATTCCCGCACCGACATGTTTTAGAAAAAACCTCACTGACACACGCACTGGCCAACACACCACCTTCACACTATGGCAAAGACAATCTGCAGAGGAAATAAAGAAACAAGTTTGGTAAAGGGATACAAAATGAGGACATTAAGTGTGAGTATGCAAACAACATGAAACGGGTCATAATTATAAAGACAGCATAAATACTGCTCCACCTCAAACTTGAATCAAAGGAATGCAAAAGGAAGCACATTTTGAACTAATGTCTTTGCACGGATGCTCAGAAGTGATCCTCCCCTTTAAATACATCAGTTCTGTTCAAAGCTCTTGCTGAGATGAATTCACTGTGCAGCTTGCTTTGTTTACATGGCCACATGGTTCTGTTTAACTGTCCTGCTCATTGCTGCATATGGAACAAAACACGACTAAAGCATACATATATATATAACGCATACAACTATTAATTAAGACGTTATTTCCTGTGATTGTTAACGTGCTGTTTAAAAAACGGATTATGTAATTCATTTCTATGAGTAAATAAGTGGGTTTTTGGTTCTTGGGATTCTATAGTTCGAGCTAGACTTGTGTGGCGCGCGCTGTCCCTCCAAGACAGATTCTTCTTAGTGATTCGGTTCTTTTGAAGAGTTCGCTTAAGTGAACCGGTTGAAAAACGATTTAACGACTCGTTTTTAGCCATCATCCCAAAAGTTCCGCGCAAGTGTATTGATTGAGCACAACAAATATATATCGTGTATAATGGCCATTCAGAAACTAGCTAACGTTAATACAGTAAAGAGAGCAAAACCTACATATAGTTTGGTTATATTGTTTCTCTTTTTCATCCATATTTGTTATTCTGGATTACCTATATATTGTTTAAAGCGAAAAATAAGGGCGTCTCTTTATAGACTTGTATTTATGAATGCAAAGATGAAAAAAAAAGTTAACAATATCACTCACAGATCAGTCAAATACAATTGCTTGCAAAGAGGTTTGAACGAGTCATTAAAAGGAATCATTCCAAATGAACGATTCCCTCGAGAATCACTAAAAACCGCTGCACACGCTAATCAAAACGAAACGCCTCCCGCTGCTCGTTTACATTTAATCGCATTTTATATACAATATAACTTATGCATGTTAAGAAGAAAACGTTTTTTTAAAGGAAAAATGAATAAGAGAAGCAAACTGGCCGATGCGTTTATAAAAATGTCGGCGGTGGAAAAAATTAACCCTTAAAGCGCCCTCGCCATGATTGCAGTGTGCACAACAGAGCAATAATATAAAATTAAAATTATTTGGCGCACTTTACGCAAATTCCACTGATTATGTCTTCTACTGGAATAACTAAGATAGCTCTCCTCACAAGTAATGCATTGTGGCACAGTTATATTCGTGTCCCATTTCCCCTTTAATTGTGCTGTTTAGTTTGCGCTTACCGGTTTCGCTCGATACAAGAGACTCGACGCTCCCGCAATGCACCGCGCGCAGAAAGGGCGCCTGGAAGATGTGCCTGCATAGACTGACACTGAACTCAGTAGCCTTTTTCTTGACAAACAGCACCATATTTATGATGCCTGCGAGATTATATTAACAGCTCTGTTGGTGATATGCCCCTTTTGAACAGTGCTGCGAGCTAATAAGGTTTCCGAGGAGATATTTGAATTAAAAAGTCGAAATTCTAGTGGGGTCCTTCTATCCCGCGTGACGTCATCACCCCCCCTTTAAAGGCGTTCGGAGTGTGGCAACAAAAAATGTCCACATAAGTTTGTACCTTTAAACTTACTGTGGTCTTTGCCAGTTTCATAAGGATTTGCGTTCTTTTTTCTTAGCTTTTTTTGCACGTGATCTTGGTTAATAAGTAAATGATCGTTTTAGAGATGATACAAGTTTTATTGCAAACCTAATTTTGTTTCCTTAATAAATTCGACATGCAATTTTAAGCCCCTTTTCACATATTTAAGGAAATAAATTAAACACTGTTGATACACATTGTTAACAAAGAAGCAGTCATTTTTTTTTTTTTTTTTTGTATTGTAGGCCTAATTGTGTATTTATCTGTTTGTTTATTTCGGTAATGTTAAAAAGCAGAAAACTGAATTACATATTTTTGAATATGGATATTTGCCACAAGCGTAAAGTATGTTAGTTGATGCAAAACTTAAAAAATAAATTATAGTTTTACTATAGAAACATGTGGAAATGTATTCAATGAAAGGTTCAACTTAAAAATGCAAAGTCAAATAGCCTATAGTTGTAAATGTAATAAATTGTTGTTGTAATGGTTTTGTTTACTTAATAATTTTATGGCAAACTGAACCACCACTAGTCTGGTTAAGTATTTTAAAAAAACTATAATGAATAATGACGTATAATACAATAGATCAATAAAACAATAGACCAATTTAAAGACAAAATTGAAGCCCACTTAGTAAATAAATAAAAATGATATATTTAAAACAAGTTTAGGTCAACCATGTAAGACACAGCCATATTTATTTGACATCTCGAACCAAACAACTTTCCACTAATAAACATAAAGTTCATCTTTTTTAAAACAGGAATATTAAAAAGGAGGCACAGACACAATATCTGTGCTCTTAAAGGAATATTTCCATTTAAGCTCTATCAACAGCATGAGCGGCATTCGCTTTGACTCATATCTCAGTTCTCGAAAGCTAACATCAGTTTGTGTGCACAGTTATGCACTTACAGTGGAAGTCCATGGGGCAGGTGTACAATGTAAGTGCATTTGCGTTTGTGCGTTTTTAGGATTGCTTTTTTTAAACTGAGACATGAATCGAACCCCAGATGCTGTCCAAACAGCTTAACTTGTATTTAACCCGGATATTAACATGAATAATTATTCAAGCATTTAACCGTGAGGTAAAAACCCTTTGTTACACAGACACAGGACAATGTTCATATTCACTCATTTGTACACATTCAATAGACACGAAATCCTCTTACACAGGATGTCAAACAGTTACAGGTCTACATAACCAGTCTGCCAGATTACATAACCAACAACACATTAGTAAGACTATGTGCAGCGAATATGACTATTAATTTTAGAAAATGCCACATATTTCACCAGAAAGTGTCAATAAACAGCACAATCGTGAAATGACATCAGTTTGTTGCTTGGCATGGCAGAGTGAGTTAAAGGCACAGTCATGTTTTCTCAGCAGTCCTGGTGAAGCATTTGGATGAAGCTGAAAAACTACAAACACTTCCAAATATTCATAGAAGACAACTAGTGACATCTGGGACGACCCACTTTAAAACGATCAAATGAGAGTACTTGTGTTATAAAAGTGTGTCTATGGTGGTCTGGAACACTAATTGATCGGCAAAACTGCAGTGTTTTCTTCCAAACAAACTTTCTGTCTGTCGCCCTGCTGACCGTGAGATATTCAAAGCCGAGTCTCTCCATACGTGCTACAGTCTAGAAGGACAAAACAATTAAAAATGACTCCTTTGCGGGGGTCGGAGGTTGCATTTTGTTGAAAACAATCTCTTCTCAGGCAGTGTCCATAGCAACTAGACATTCTGTTCTCTCGTAAGCAGCACCTGCGGTACAGAAGAAAGGGTTACTTTAGAACATTAGGACTTTTTGAGAGATTCGAAAGATTAAAGACGTGCATTGCTGTACCATTTTGCGTCACAGTTTCCACTTTATCAACAGTTTGCTGACATTTCTCTGAAAAATAACGCACAGAAATACTGGTTTGAATAATATTCCAATGGAATGCGTCCTCTGAGGTCGTTTAGCATTTTATTTAAAGTATCATTCTAATAAAGAATGCTGGGATATCGTGAGGTGAAGGACACTCGTCAATCTGAAACGCTTTCATTCACGCTGAGTGTGTGGGTTTGGGTCCATGTGTCTGAGTACCTGTTTTGTGCTGAACATCACTACTGTCTGAGGCTGTCTCTGCTGCAAATCATTCAGAATGACATTTAAGCATTTGTTAATTTAAGATTTGAATGATCAATTGATTGCTTTAATAAGACTCAAATCATTAAGCAACAGCTTTGTTACAACTTTGAATCCTTGGTAATATATACGACACCGTTCTTTGTTTTTCACTTGCCCTGCATGTATTTCTCTTGGTGTCATGTTCTCACCTCTTTTTAAGCGTCGGCGCGCAAGTTTAATCTGGTCTTGCAGAATCTGGACCCAATCTCTGGGGCCGGGAAGCTTCTCAATTCCATTGGCTGTGCAATACTTTTCTGTGAACACTAGATTCATATACATACATGTACAAAATTACAGTTTTAAAAGATTATGTTAAAAAAAAAAAAAAAAAAAAAAAAAAGTATAGAAACAACTTTCACAATTACAAAGAAATGTTAGAAACACAAATAACAGCAAATATTTTCTGTAATAATAAACAATATATACCCATTTTAAGCCCCTTTTCAATTTTATGAAATACATTAAAGAATTAAATTAAAATCTTAAAAATGTGTTATGCTGTTTCTGTTGAAGTATTTTGTGTTTTTTAAGAGTATATTTATGTATTTGTAATAATTTATAATAATAATAAATAAATATTTAAAATAAAATTAAAAACATTATTAAATTTCACATTTAATTCAATGACAAAGAAATGCTAGAACATAAATGATACATAAATATCTATTTGAATATTTTATATATTAATTATTATAATATATCAAATCAAACACTATGATTTTTACATAAAACATTTAAGTTCTCTTTATCTCATAAAATTTAACAACCAACTTCGGATTTGCCTAAAAATGATAATAATAATGATCAAATATTTTAAATAAACACCCATGGTTTGATATTTTATTATCTTATCCAAAAACGCATTTTATTTTGCATTTTTTTGTATCCAAATACTTTTTTAGGACCATTATATGTATGACAGTGATCATTATCATCCAAATTAGTTATGTTCTCCTGTATACTAATGTTGTGTCAGTTCTGCTCTGGTTTAGTTACAATCACAAACCTTTAATGGCTCCGACTATGTTTTGATCGAGTCCTTTCCTGGTGTCATTTAGACCTCTCTTCCTCTTGCCATTGGGCAGTGAGTTTGCCAGCGTGGTATCATCAAAGAACGCACACACCAGTTTCCTGAAGAGCAGGCTGCCAGAGCGAGTGTAGTTCAGTAAGATAGAGTCCAACTGTGTTTTAGGAATAAATACGTCATAATCCTCGGCCAACTGCACCTCCGGCTGGGAGAGACAGACGGGTGGGATATTAATAAAAAGAATTAATACACACTCATGCACTAGGAATTAACACATGCAATGACACACAAACTCTAATCATCTAAAAATTTCACTTTTAGTCAGGTGAGACATAAGTAGATCATATTAATGAGACATATGCTCATACAGGCATAACTCTTGTCAGAATAAACACATAACCTAGACAACTGTCAAACCATATTTATGTACTCAGCCCCTTCTGTTGTTCCTAACCTTCACTCATTCTGCTAAGAAAGAAAGACATGGCCAGCTATCAGTCTGATGGATACAAACACGCTCCAAAAGCAGAACTGGCCAAGCGTGAAAAAGTGCTTTGGCAAGTGAATAAAACAAAGTTACTGGCTAGCTCACAGAATGCTTCTCTTTAAAGAATTTTAAGAAATGCAAGCTTTCACAGTCTTTGACCAAGACAATATTACAATTTAAGGATTGGTGATTAGTACATTTTAGACATAATTTTACCAGTTCGTTTCTCTGCATTTATCTTGCCAATGAAAATATTTTTTAACAAAACCACAGCAGAAATGAACATTAGATGATGTTTGGTTAAGAGAACGATTAGAACGATAGTTCCTGAATGAATTAGTACCGCTGAACTAATTGGTTGAATTAATTCTATGAATAATAAATTATAATAATGAATTATATTAATATTATTACTTTAATCAATTCTAAAATAATTACATTACAATTTCACACACACACACACACACACACATACACATATATACATATATATACACACACACACACAGTGGGTACAGAAAGTATTCAGACCCCCTTCAATTTGTCACTCTTTTTTATATTTCAACCATTTGCTTAAATCATTTAGTGTTGGGCACCCCTGTTCTACATCTTCATTTGAGTCCTGATTGGATTGGATTAAGAAAGCCACACAGCTGTCTATATAAGACCTTACAGCTCACAATGCATGTCAGAGCAAATGAGAATCATGAGGTCAAAGGAACTGCCCGAAGAGGTCAGAGACAGATGAGATTATGGCAAGGCAAAGATCTGGCCAACGTTACAAAAACATCTCTGCTGTAGTTAAGGTTCTTAGGAGCACAGTGGCCTCCATAATCCTTAAATGGAAGATGTTTAGGACGACCAGAACCCTTCCTAGAGCTGGCCGTCCGGCCAAACTGAGCTATCGGGGAAGAGAGGTAAAGAAGAAACCAAAGATCACTATGGATGAGCTCCAGAGATGCAGTCAGGAGATGAAAGAAAGTTGTAGAAAGTCAACCATCTCTGCATCCCTCCACCAGTCGGGGCTTTATGGCAGAGTGGCCCGATGGAAGCCTCTCCTCAGTGCAAGACACATGAAAGCCTGGTCTGATGAGACCAAGATAGAACTTTTCTAAGCTGTACGTGTGGAGAAAACCAGACACTGCTCATCACCTGTCCAATACAGTCCCAACAGTGAAGCATGGTGGTGGCAGCATCATGCTGTGGGGGTGTTTTTCAGCTGCAGGGACAGGACGACTGGTTGCAATCGAGGGAAAGATGAATGCAGCCAAGTACAGGGATATCCTGGACAAAAACCTTCTCCAGAGTGCTCAAGACCTCAGACTGGGCCAAAGGTTAGCACAGCTAAAATGACGAAGGAGTGGCTTCACACCAACTCCGTGACGGTTCTTGAATGGCCCAGAGACCTAAAAATGGCTGTCAACAAACCACATTTGCAACCACTTAAAATGGAGAAAAGTTGACTCAACCTTTGTGTTGTGTGACACACTGAGCATGGAGATAAGAAGGAAGTGTAAAGAGTTGTCTGTGGATTTGAGAAAAAATATTGTGAAAAAACATGGACAATCTCAAGGCTCCTGTGCCCACAGAAATGGTCACAAACAAAACTCTGGAGGGTCCAGATCTAGATCCCAACACTTGTAAAGAGATCAGCAGTTGGGAGAAGTCATCCTTCAAATCTGAATAACCTGGAGCAGTTTACAAAAGAAGAGTGGTCCAGAATTCCAGTAGAGAGCTGTAAGAAACTCATTCATGGTTACAGGCAGCATTTGATTTCAGTTAGTTTTTACAAAGGTGGTGCTACCAAATATTAAGTTATGGGTGCCAATAATTTTGTCCAGTGCCATTTTTTTGTTTCTGTGTGGAATTGTGTCAGATTTTACTTTTTTTGTGTGCATGTTGTTCCAATGCAAAAAACAAAATACCAAATCTATTCACACATGTATGGTTATGTACCTCTGTGGTGCTTTGGCCTCTGGTGATGCTGTAGTGAGAGGAAGGAGTCTTGGCACTGGAAATGGGATCTGGGATAAATGATGTCACTTCCGGGGGTGTGTCCTCTCTTGACTGATTACACTCATTGACAGCATCAGTCTCAGCTGGTGGCGATGGAGGTGTAGTTCTTTTACTGGCCGTGGTCAGAACTGTCACTCTGTGACCTGGCCTCCTCTTCCGGCTCCTCCTGGAGATAGAGGCTCGAGATGAGAGCGAGACCTGGGAGCCCTGCTTGTCCTGGGATCCTGAGAGTACAGCAGAACACGGGTCAATGCAGCTTGTGTTCAGAGGAATTCAAGGGTAATTGTGTTTGATTTACCTCTCTGAGTTTGGATTAGTTTCCTCATGGTACGTAACTCCAGCAGAATGGCCTGCAGGGTGCTCTTGCAGTTGCACATACAGCAGCTGGGCTCAGTTGCCATGGCAGCAGGCGCAGGGGGCAAGGCCATGTCTGAATCAGAACACACATGCATCGTCAACACAACGGCCATCACTGATGATGTCTAACACCCAGAGGCTCCAAGCACCCAGCACAAAAGCTGTCTGACTTACTGACTTCAGTGTGTGTGTGTGTGTGTGTGTGAGGGAGCTATTGTGTCTGTCTGTGTGTATACAGAAGGAAGACGTTACGTGTTTGCTGTATTATCCAGAACTGTCTAGACACTTGCTGCTGCAGTGCCAGACAGTACATCTTTCTGAAACCCAGAGTCACATAATACAACTTTCCTTGGAAAGAATACCAAAGCGTGTTTAAAGGGGTCATACAAAGCCAATTTTTTCACAAGCTTATATGATTCTTTAGGGTCTTAATGGAAATTTCTAATATACATCTAATATTTGCGAGCTCTGCTGACCCTGCCCCTCTTTTCCGAGGTTCTCTTGGAGGATCTTTTTTTAGCCGTATTCATAGTGAAACTTGCTATTTAGCACATTATTAGGAAAGGCGATTTGCAAAGATTCATTAAAAGACAGCTCTGTTTATTAATACATTCAACAACAAAACACTTCAATCTCTTAGGATTCTTGCTTGTCTCTGCATCTTGGTCTGATGACGGCTCACTCAGGGCGGGTCTGAGGTAAGACACCAGTTCAGTCTGTGTGACACGCTGCTGTCAATCAACTATTGTGGGAGTGGCCTCTGTCTGTGTGACGTCACACCGGCATGCATTTGAGAATGGCTTGAGTTCAGAAGAGGCTACTTATTTTTATTGAATTAAAAGAAAACTACTTGTGGATCTTTAACATTGTAGGGTGGTTGTGTACACACACTCCCAACACACATTTCACTCCAAACAGCTTGTAAAAGTGCATGTGGCACCGGATGACCCCTTTAGGTAATAGTCACTTCAAGCAGAAGCATGATTTTTCAGAGTTAAAAAAAACAAAAACAAAAGAAAGAAAAGGCAGTTCCACTAAAGGCATGCAACCTCATGAGTTTAAAATGCAGTAAACAGAGGTGAAGAGATAAAAGAAATGAAATAAAATGCACTAAAATACAAGAAAAAACTAAACTAAATAATAAAATAAATTGAATAAATGATTAAATAAGATTAATGCACTTATCAAATAAAATAAATTAACTAAAATAATAAAAATAAAATGCTGAAGTAAGTTAATAAAATAAAATAAAAATAAGTAAACAAATAGAAAATGGTGGTGGTTGAAATTTGTCATAGCTACAATCTACAATGCATTAAATTTAGAAATTGTGGCATCTGCATTCAAATGATGCTATGATTTAATAATGAAACACATTTTGTTGTAGCTCAAACAGTAAAGCGCAACCATAGCAATGCCAAGGTCATGGCTTCAATTTCCAGGAAGTGCATGTTTTATCTTTTATTTAATGTAAGCTGATTTGGTTAAAAGCATCAACTATTAAATGTTAGCATTTAAAACCTAACATTCTTTGTTTCAAAAATGTTTGCATTTAAAAGTGTGCTTTTTATTTTGACAATTTGCCGTCTAATGCAATGCATTTTTGTCATTGCATTGAGATTCATACATTTTTTAGCATGACATCAATGTCCAAATATGTTTTGGGGCCACTGCATAATGTGAGGAACATGCTTTGTTTTGCATTTGACTCATTTAATAAACCTTCTGAAAGTAATAAAATCGCTTCATTGTTTAGAAACTCACCATTAGCTTTCGAGTGGTTGAGCATCCTCTGTGTTTTGGAGCGGGTGCCGTATTGCCCTTTAGTCATCAGGACTGAGCTCCAGCTGTACTGGGAATGTTCAGGGGCCGGGCTTTGATCCACAGGGATGCTGAGAGCCTCCTCCTGAGGCTCACGTTTGAGGGTCTCGCCTTCTCGTCCAACCCGCTGGTACACTCGTCCTGTCTTGTCACTCAGCAAGCGCATCATGCCTGTTATTTGCTTCTTTATCTCCATTCCGTCATCACCTAACCAGACTGAGAGACACAGTTAACACACAGAGCTTGCACACACTCATCAAGTGTGTTACGATGAACGACCGCTACCTTCAGTCTCAGAAGCATCCAGAGCATCTCCATCAGTGTCATTCTGGTCTACACCATCCATTTCATGGATAAAATCTAAACCAATCACAGCACAGTTTTCACATTATTTTGAAGTCATGACACAATTTCATTTAGGAATGGGCTTTTTGGCATTTTAGAGAAAGTAGTAGAGAAAACAAAAAGCTATCTATCTATCTTGTCTGTTAACAATATCAGATCATGTTGAGGTCATGGCTTTGGAAAATTAACTGAACAGTGTCAAGTTGAGAGCTCATGATGGTTTTTATAAAAACTGCAAAGGCACAAATCAAATTTATATTTGATTAGTGTGCATAAAAAAAATTGGGATCCTTAGATTCCAAAAATGAATGCAATAAAAATGCAATGATTATTGACATGAACAGTTAACAGACTGTTAACATTAAAAAGAAAGGGATTTTATTATTTTAATTTCTACCATTATTAGTATAATTATTAATTAAGTAAAGTTTATTTGTTTATTGGTATGATTTTTTCCCCAAGGTATAAAACCTGTTTTATGTAATTAAAGACAATAAACAGATAAAAAAAACCTTTGTATGAATATATACAGTGTAATATACTAAAATTGACATCTGTCAGATTTCTGAAAAAGCGTCTACAATTCTGTATTGATTAGGTCAAAGTTAAAATGCTAAAAAAAAAAACGATAAAAATGGGAAAATCAAATATTCAATTACCCATGACATTAAACATAAAATCTCACCAAAGCACGGACCTTTCAGCATTTTTAACTGCACAGATACTGCATACAGGCTCTCAGTTTGAATGAGCTCCATAATAGCGAAAGCGTCTTAAATAGTTATATAGGAAGTGTATATGTCGCTGCTTGACATGTTGTGATGTCACTCATAACAGCAGCTGTGTGCGTGACGTCTGTGCGGTGCAGATGTGATAAAGTGATGCTCCAGGACCACCTGTAGGCTGCGTGACTGTGAAGACTTCATCGCATTCACGCAGCAGACAGACCTGTATTGTATTCCATCACACTTGAAGAAGTGCTCAAGGACAGACTAAACGCATCAGAAGATAAAAATGTTTTTTTTTACTACGAACTGCAGCCGACAAACGCGATTAAACACCAACGAACGATTCGAACAGAACGAAGCGTCCGACATTGTGACGAAGCGAGCAGGACAATGAGGGAACGATACATTGTATCACAGGTGCAGTCCAGAGTGCTGACGTAACGCCTCCGATGCGCTCTATTGTCTGCTGTCATCTACAGGAGCGTATGTCTGCTTACCTGCATCATTCACCAGTTTAAAGCTCTGCGATTTCCTGCTCCGCTTCCTCTCCACAAACTCCATTTTAAGGGCAGAGCGGTGAAGAGGCAGAATCCAGCCCAGTTCATCAGCGCACAGGCTCTTTAATCACTGACAAACTCATTAAGTCCAGCTGATGATGAGTGAAACGAACCTGAGCTTTAATAATAAGCGCGGGTCTCTCTGGACTGATGATGATGGTGGTGGTGAGGAGGAGGAGGAGGATGATGGACAGGACGCGTTTACATTCTCCTGCGGGGCTGCTCGTTTATGATGTAAATAAATAAACCTCTTAATTCTTTCAGAATTCGTCACGTCTATTCCGTTGCGCCACCTGATGGTCGCTAATATTCGTGGGGCGCAAACACGAGGGTCCAGATATACATTGGACAGACTGGAGGAAAATGACTCAGTCAGTCACTGGCTTTGTGTTGTTTGGAGGAGAAGAAACTTTCCTGACAGTTTTGGCAGTCCGTGACTACTATTGGAGTATTAGCCTACGCTGAAAAGTAAAAAAGAAAAAAAAAAACATAATGTTACATGTTTAGATTATTTTTGTTTTAATTACGGAGAGTGCGAAGTAAAAGAAGAAATTAAAAAAGAAGAAAAAAGAAGATAATTGAATATAATAATTTATAATATCATACATAGCCTAAATAAATTAAAATTAAATTGTACATTTAAAATAAATCTGAAATATCATCATAAAAATAAAAATGGACCAAATAAATACAATTAAATCAGCTAAAATAAATTAATCAATTAATTTATTAAATAATTAATAAGTCAAATGCCACTGATATTCGTCCAATAAAAATGTAACATATGTTTAATATACGAAATAAAGATGTTAAACAAAGAAACAAATATAAACTCTGTTCTTTTTCTTTCTATTGTAATGTTTTTTGCGAATATAATGCGATTCCGTGCACTCGTCAAACTTTTTCCGGCGTCAGTCTTACGCTCCTCCACGTGATGGCAGTAATGAGTCAGATTGCTCTCAGCAGCCAGACGACTAGCAACGAGAAACGGTGAACGGAAGCGTCTAAACCGTTTCCCGTTTGATGTTTATGTAAAAAAAAAAGAGGCACATTTTCTTTTGATAAAGAGTTTTCTTATTTTTGGGGGGTTATGGACATCCTCAAAGCAGAGATCGCGAGGAAAAGAAAACTCATTGAGGAGAAAGAGCTCGTAGATGTGAGTAGCGACTGTTCTAGAATAACGTACTGTTTACACGTTAACGTTACACCGGTGCGTTTGGTTTGAGTAGTGCTGAAACTCGCTCTTGTTGTTTCTCCAGGGCTCAAAGAAATATTTCAAACGGGCTGATCTTGCGCGTAAGGAAGAAGAGGATTATTACAGGAGATGTGGATACAAGGTATAAACTCCAGCTGTGAATACAGACAACTTTACATAATAATACACTCGTACATTTAACGTAAACGTTCAACGACCTTCTCACGAGGGTAAACACGGCTGCTCGAAAACAACATATAATGTTTTTTTAGCGTAATCTGTTTCATAGATGTGTCTTTTAGCTGCCACGAATCTCTATATATAATCAAACCCCAGCTTTAGACGACACACAGGGACCGTCTACTTCTCTGTCAATCATCTACTGTAGCTTTAAAAGAAATGGACTGTCCCGTTACAGAGTGTTTACTATGCAAGTCTCCATCCCCAGGCTGTCCAAGATGTAGATGACTCCTTTTTTTTCTTCATC
This sequence comes from Enteromius afrohamiltoni, assembly GCA_034779775.1. Lineage (NCBI taxonomy): Eukaryota > Metazoa > Chordata > Actinopteri > Cypriniformes > Cyprinidae > Enteromius > Enteromius afrohamiltoni. The sequence continues at coordinate 17,439,120 of JAUYWG010000055.1, read as the reverse complement.
TGTGCAGATTTTGAAGACATGTAGCATTACATCACTTTCTCACCAATGGATTCTTTGCAGTGAATGGGTGCCGTCAGAATGAAAAGTCCAAACAGCTGATTAAAACTTCACAAACAATCCACATGACTCCAGTATATCAATTCATGTCTTGTGACGTGAAATGCTGTGTTTGTAAGAAACCGATTCATCATGAAGATATTTTTCCAACTAAAATACAAGTCATAGCCATAATCCACAATAACAGTCCATCCTTTTACATCCAAATAAAACAGGTTTTGTTTGCATATTTCTCTCCTGATTCAGTCTATTTGTCTCTTTCACTGATAAAGCAATAATATGGATTATGAAGTGACATTATGATGGATTTCAGTTTTTACAAATGCGTTGCTTTCACAAGACTGATGGACTGCAGTGTTGTGGATTACTGTGATGTTTTATCAGATGTTTGGACTCTCAATCTGACGGCACCCATTCACTGCAAAGGATGCATTGGTGAGCAAGTGATGCAATGCTACGTTTCTCATTTTTGGGTTAACTATTTCGTTCAGAAATTTCTTTCTCTCCAGTTCTCTTCTCATCCCGGAGTGGTGTCTTGTGTCTGCTGTGTATCTCTTCTCATATTCTCTTTCCTGCTGTCTGTCTGTGTGTGTGTGTTCTGTGAGTGTAGGTTTCTAATGAGCAGCCTGTGAGACAGGTAGGGCTCTGGCAGACAGAATGCATGCTGCCAGACAGATGTTTGACCGGGTTTCAGCATGACTGAAGAACATTTGTGTGTTTAATTGCCTTTGCTCCCAGTGTTGCACAAAGCTGGAGGCTTTGAATTTTCAACCCAGCCGCATAACGATCACAGTAAAGCGGTGACAGAGATGCCTACCCAGGAGCAAAGCACAAGTCGTTTGAACTATACATGCCTTGTCTGCTCTCTCATTTGTGCAGTGCTCTTTAGTTGTTTAAGTTTCCTTATTTGGTTTTAATATTGCATGCATGATGTGTTAAATTAAAACCGGTGTCAAGATATAGCATGGCCAGTCAAATAATATATGCAGTTCTTTGCTGTTCACCCATTGCATCTTGGGAGAGTTATGTGTGCTCATATTTATGAGATTAGATAAGGATTTAATCACATTTAAAAAATGCATAGCTGCATGATTATATGGAGAATTATATGTTTTAAGCCTTTTATTCTCTAAAAGTATTTATCAGCTTATTATTTTGCAAGCAGCCCTTCTTTGCAGTGTTATCAGAATAACTGAAGAGTCATTCAAATGTATGACTTTTGTTTTGTTTGTTTTTTCCAAGCTGGACAAGGCCGAGGAGGAGGCGCCTCCGTCTACATCATCCAATCCTGTGTTAGAATTGGAGCTCACGGAGGAGAAGCTGCCAATGACGCTCTCTCGACAGGAGGTGGGTCAGCCAACCAGAGCTTGTTTTTTGTTCTTGGATGCTTGGATAATAAATCTTGTGGCTGTGTGCAGGTGATCAGACGTCTGAGGGAACGTGGCGAGCCCATCCGTCTGTTTGGCGAATCAGATTATGATGCTTTCCAGAGACTCAGGAAGATTGAAATTCTAGCACCAGAAGTAAACAAGGTGAGAACCACCTCTCATCTCACCATCTTCACACTCATATCATACAGTGTATGTTTATTTACTAGGGGGAAAAAAAAAAAAAAAATTCCTGCAAGTAACGCAGATGGACTTGACACCATTTTTGTGTTTTACCGCGTGTGTGTGTCTGTGCAGGGTCTGAGGAATGATCTGAAGGCCGCCATGGATAAGATCGATCAGCAGTATCTGAATGAGATTGTTGGTGGAACAGAGGGTGCTGAAGTGGACACACAACACGATCTTAAAGTGCATGAAGAAAACACCACCATTGAGGAGCTGGAGGTAAACCCACACACATCATTGACTTAAACTAATTCATATCCTCATTTTTAATGTTTAATGTTTTAATTATAAGGCTTCTAGTTATTTTAGCTGTACCAAAACATGTCTGCTTGATATTGCAGACATATATTTGTTATGATTACTTTAATTAAACGTGATTAGAAACTAGGGCTGGGTGATATATATCGAACGATATATTATGTGCATCTCGTCAATAAAGCTGGTTCTTTGATTAGCGCTAAATCTTCGTCAGCTGTATATACGCCAGCTTATACACAGAGCCGTAGATCACTGAGAAGCTGCGCCATTGAATCACACTAGCTTGTCAGTGATCTACAGCTCTGTTCATAAACTGGCTCTGCATTTAAAAACAGCTGACGGAGATTTAGCTCTAATCAAAGAACCGGCTGTACTGATGGGATGGGCATAATATATCATTCGATAAATATCGCCCAGCCCGATTAGAAACACTGATTTGTAAATAGTTTTTCCAGCTAATAGTAGCTAATAAATAACAATTCTTGCACATTTACAGAAAACAGTTTACTCACACAGCAAAATAATTACAGCACATCAATTCCAGAATCTGTAATGATCAAAGAGTACTTGTATCATGATTCCACTAGGTGGCTCTATAATCCACGGTTTCCTGAAGTTTGTGTTCATGAAGCGATAGTAATTAATCAAACCTTAAAAATGTATAAATTACCAAAATAATTAACGAATTCAAAAGTAAAACGCTTACTAAAAAGACATATTTTATGTTCTCTGATGAGAACATCAGAGAACAGTGGATATAAAATGCATTTTTCAATTATTTAAACAGGCTTTGGGAGCATCTCTTGGCACCGGCAATGATGTTAGAGACATGGACATCATTAATAAAGTTTTAAGGGTATGTTTCTTTTTATGATTAAGTTATTAATGATTAAAAATGATACTTTTTATTTTCAATCCCTTTTGGGGTGTTTAAATATTGTACTGACATTGGATAGTAATGCAGTCAAACAACATTCTAATTATTTAAAAAATCTTAAAAGAATTTAATGTGCTTTTATGTGTGTTTTATTAATTTGTATGTTGGATATATTTTTAATGCATTGTGTGCAAGGCACTTAATGTAAACTGAAGTTTCTTTTTATTGTAGTTTTTGCTGGGCGTGTGGGCTAAAGATCTAAACAGCCGAGAGGACCACGTCAAGCGCAGTGTCCAGGGCAAACTCGCCAGTGCCACCCAAAAACAGACTGAATCATATTTGGAACCTCTGTTCAGAAAACTACGCAAGAAGGTATGCTTGATCTGTAACCTTTTTGTTAAAGTATTATTATTATTATTATATAGAGACTCTCTTATGTCTTCTATATATAGAATTTGCCAGCAGATATTAAGGAGTCCATTACAGACATCATAAAGTTCATGCTGGAGAGGGAATACGTTAAGGTGCGTTTTACTGATTGCAATAGTTTGAGAGTTTGTAATTGGTATATTTGTGAGGAAACCAAACTAACACTCCTGTGTACGTACAGGCAAACGATGCTTATCTGCAGATGGCTATAGGAAACGCTCCGTGGCCCATCGGTGTGACCATGGTGGGTATCCACGCTCGTACTGGACGTGAGAAGATCTTCTCCAAACACGTCGCCCATGTGCTCAACGATGAGACCCAGAGGAAATACATTCAGGTTTGAAATCATAGCGTGACTAGAAGTGTGTACATAGAGCATTGTGATTTTTAGCAGATCGGTGATTGCCGTTTTTGTATTTTCACAGGGGCTGAAAAGATTAATGACGATCTGTCAGAAACATTTCCCAACAGATCCATCAAAGTGTGTGGAGTATAACGCTCTGTGACATATGAAACTCAGCATTCAAAGTCATGTCATCTTGTAAAATGTATGACTGTGTCACATTCGCTCATGTTGTAAATAACTTTATTGACTGTAAATACACCAATCTTGGACATACATGTGGATCTCTAGTGGGTTTTTTTTGTTTTTTTTTATAATAAATGTTGATGTTACTGTCTTTTCATTACGTTCACTGACACTTGATGCAGTTGGATTTTAATGTCATTGTTTCTGAGCTGAACAACACCGAATGTGTCAGTTAATGAAAAAAAAACAAAAGATGTAGGCCTGTGCCTTTACAGACAGGAAAAATCCCTTTTAAGGATGAACAAGAAGGCAAGTCCCAAAAAGCTAAAATCGCATCTCATGACTTTATCTGCCCTCCTGAGATGAGTGAAAGGAGCTTCTGAGTCACAGGAAGAGTGACTGACTTCCACATGCTATGACTAAATCCGATTTAAAACGCAAACAAGTCAACTTCTGATTACTTTGGCCCTTGCATTTATGCTTTGGGTTGTCAGTCAAAGGTTTTCTTAAAAAAATAATACAAGGGGTTTATAATATGAAGAAAAGCTAATACTTAATTTAAATTAATACAACATGATTTAAGTAAAAAGGAAATAAAAGATCACATTTTAACATATTGTGTAAGATTGTTTTTTGTACATTTATGATTTGATTTAAGAAGCATGTTTTAATGCAACAGAAAATGTGTATTTTATGTTTCATTTAAAATATGGTATATTATAAATGTACTTGTTATAAATATGTATGGTTAGACTTTATTTAAAGGTGCCCTTATTACAGTGTAATTATATATTATATGTACTTACTACATGGATAGAGCAAAGACTGGTTTGGTTTAGAGTTGGCGCATAATTTACAGTTATTATAACAGCAAGTACATGTAACGTGTATCAAGGACACCTTAAAATAAAAGGTTATCCAAGTTAATGATCCACAAACATAAATGGGCGTCACCAAAACCTATTTTACTTATTTTTAAATGGTCACTGCTAACACAAAGCTAGACAATTACTGAAAGCTATTTGATTTACGGTGTAAACATGTTACTTTTCTAAGTAATATTCTTAATAATCTGTGCTGTTATTATAATTAAGTCATTGTTTAAATGTTGCAATCTTCATAACCTCAGGTTTTATGGCCCTAATATTGGCAGAGCTGGAGCAGCTCTCTCTCAGGGCTGTGGAGAAACTCCAGCTCCCATCACCCCTTGCAGCAGTTTCTATGGTGATGAAAGAGTTGCGATCATAAACACACCAATCCCAAACTCCCAGGACACACACGATATACGTCCCTTCCTTCACACAGCATTCCAGCACGCGCGCTGTTCTCACGACTCGTGGGAGAAACGCACACAAATACACACACACACTTTCATCACACGAGAGAATAACGACTTCCAGCTGCTGTGGAAAGCTGTAACAGAATAGCTGCTCTGCTCCAGGCCCTGCAGGGTTCATACAGCAACATTATTCTGGATAAGAATGGGCTTTCTTACCATAGGATTGGGAGTGTGGGGATATTTATGCGTCATATGAAATATTAGAGACTAACCTTTAACCTTTGCTGGAAATTACATACTTTTGTCTTCTAACGAAAAGCGTTTAGTTATATAAAGCGTTTACATAGTTGGTTGCTAGTGTGTTTAGTATAATACACAAGGTAATATTGATTACCTTAAATTATTTTTAGAAATCACATACATCACGGAGACCTTTTGACGCTTGCACATTTTCTTGAAGTATTTTTTAGTGTTTGGTCTTCTTCATATGCTACATCTTCAATAAGATGTTTTTGATTTCGAATGTATGTAAAACGTACTTGTTTTAAGGCCCCTTCACACCAAGCATGATAACGATAAAGATATAATTCTAAAAATCTCAATGTTGAAGAATAGCAGCGTCCACACCATGACTTTAACAGAAAAACGATATCGTTGGGAATCATTTTCAGAATTTTCCAGCTGATTAACAACCAATCAGAATCAATCCTGCTTAAGAATTTAAAGCGACAGATGCGCTTGAGGTTACAATAAACAGATATCGCTCACTGGTGTGGACGTAAATATCGTTATCTGTATAGTTATCGCGCTTGGTGTGAACAGGCCTTTACAGACGTCTGTCAGATGTAGCAGATGCTTTGCAGATCAATCTATAAGAGGCATCTTGTGGATGTAATTGTGCTTTCTTAATGGAATTACGTCCAAACAATATTTTAAAGCCTGGATCAATGGTCAAGCTCTACTAGTATCATGCAGTCAGTGTCGTACGTCTCAATGAATCAGTGAATCATCTTTTTGGAGAAATCGTTTCAGTGGATGATTCTGTCGATGTTCTCCTGTTTTGCGTTCCAAATGGAATGTACCCTGCTAAAAAAACAGCAATATGATGGTTATGTTTTAAAGCTTATGTTCCATAAGAGCACTTCAGAGTAAAGACAATCATGGACGCCATGCTGAAGGGTCGTTCCAAATCGAGGTGCTCAAAACTGGCCACTTGAAAGGACCCTTTGGAAAGAAGGACACTTGATGGACACAACTAATGGACACTTTGGCCCCCTCATGATCCTTTGCAACCCTTTGGATGATGGCGCTTGCCTCCCTGTGTACACGGGTGATGGCGCAGAGAGGATTTCAAGAAATAGTTGTTTGGTCCCCTGCACCCTTCAATACCTTAAAGCTTTCACTACAGATGGTAAACCCTTTGACAGGATCAGTTCATAGGAATGAGTCTTTCCGAATGGGACACAGAGCCTGAAAATTCCTGAAAGAATCTGTTCTAATCGAGTCGTTTAATTGCAGGATTCAATGGCTCAGAATTGCAGGTACTGTTGAAGTGTATTCAGATGCAGCCAGTGTTTTGAACAAATCGGTTGAATCAATGATTCAGTGACTCACTTATAAAAGCGATTACCACATACTGTAATAATATCATAATTCATCACTCAAAAAACCCTACTCATTTATCAATTTAAATCTGATTAACATTAAAGCATTGTTGTTTTACCATGTTGCGATAGTTTGGACAAAGCTTGGTTTCCCTAGACTCGAGTAACATGTCTGAGTGTTTGAATCACTTCTTGTGGAAAATTAACAACTAGTTTCTGGTTTCAAGCCCAGATCTTTCAATACTACATCCCACCACTCCTTAAACTGATAGCTGTAGTGCTTTCTCCACCAGTGTTTATTTTGGCCTACGGTCAGTTGTGAGCCTGCCAAATTTGAACAATTCTCCAAAATAACCCCAAATGCCTCGACCCTCCATACCAAGGGTCACGGTAGTGCCCTATGAAGTCCAGCTTTCATGTTCACTGAACACAACATTCTTCAGGGTTCCTCCAGCCCTTTGCACAGCAGGGGAATGCCATGGATTCAGTGTCGAAAAGATTTCATTCAACAAAGCGTCCACAGAGCCTCACAGGAAATGGAAGATTTCTATAAACACAGCGTCTCTTGTTGTTCACATTCCAGCTGCAGTAGGTACAATAGACTCAGCTGCCCAAAGCACATATCTCCAGCATCACACTGGCACAATAACAGCAGTCACATCTCCAGTGTTTGGTTTTCCAGTGTTCCTGTTGCTGAGGGAGACCCCAAGCCATTGTCCAAGGCACAAACATCCTCACACACTTCCTGAGAAGTGATAATCTGTGAGTCATATTAGCACAGTATTCAACTGGAGGAAGTCTTCTAACCTAAGCAGGCACTGCGTAAAATACAGAGTCCTGTCTATTACAGGAAGGAGTCACAGGGACTTATGGGAATTAGTTGCATGTCTACAATGTGAGCTAGAAGTAATAGTTCTGTCATCATTTACTCATACTCATAACATTCCATCCTCATTTCTCTTCCATGGAACAAAAATAGAGAAATATATTTGGATAATGGAACAATGGAAGCTTAGAAGCACCAAAAAAGGGCAAAATAGCACCACAGGAATAGTCCATACCATTGTTGTCATTGTTAATGAAATAACAAGTGCAAGTATTCTTCAATTTTTGTGGGGAGAACAGATAGAGATTAAGACTGGTGTTTGAGACCTAGTGTTCTATGTCACTGACTTTAAACCTAGTAACACCTACAAAATATTTGACTGTTTGTGAAGAGAACATGATATATTTATACTTGTTAAATAGGGTTTCTCTGTTTCCATGAGCATCCACACTTCTGACAGTAGGTGTGGAAGTAAATGTTGAACAGCTGCAAGAGACTCACACATAAACAAACAGAAATGCACACGCATACAGTGGGAAATCACAGGGTAAAATGCTTTGAGCTTAAGCCATCAGCAGGTGTTATTAGAGCTGGAGTGACGGATGATTCACATGCATTTATAATACAGTAGGTGATCATTACGTGATGCCAATGTGATTCTTAAATTCTTCAAATGTTGAACTGTGTGTGCTGGATGCTATAATGTTTTCATGTCAACATCAAACATTTGTTTTCAAAAATTAATGTGCCCCTATTATGGACTTTTGAAAAAATACCTTTCATGCAGAGTGTAACAGCTGAATGAAAACATCCTGCAAAGTTTTAAATCTGAAAGTGCACCGTGTATAAAGTTATGGTCTCTCAAAAGAAAGAGTCGACTCTGATTCATTGAAAGAGTCCGAAGCTGTTTCATGTTTACCTCAACATGAACCATTAGCATATTGTTCTGAATGAAAATGCAAATGTTAAGGAGTGTGCTAATTAATGCAGCCGAACAATCCTTTAATGGATTTGATTAATAAATGTGTATCAGTGTGTTATGTGTAAGCCAGAGTAAAGAGATGTGTCTT